>QLSR01000031.1:461535-487396 GCA_031780015.1 Citrullus colocynthis
AAAAAAAAAAAAAAAAAAAAAAAAAAAAAAAAACCCAAATAGGACAAGGATAACGATAACCATGAATGATAATGAGAGGTTATTTGGAAAGTGAGATATGGACAAAAGTTGCCCACAATAATGAAACAAAACCCCTTTTTCACCATAATTATTCAGCAAAACCCCTTTCATAATCTCTTTTTTCAATATAATAAAGAGGTAAATGTTTCATTGAATAATTGTTTATATTATTTTTTTAAAAATAAATTTAGTTGAGTAGTAATTACCGTGAATTCTCTCTTTTAAGTTCCATTGATTATCTTTATTTTTGTAATGATCGTATTAAACAATAAAAACAAAAGATTTGTTTGTGTAATGATCGTATTAAACAATAAAAACAAAAGATTTGTTTGTGTTCCTTTTTTTAAGATAAACAATTATATTGATGGGTGTTTGTTATCAAAGTAAAATAGGCTAGGTTTGAATTTGATATTAAATAAAAATTGGGACGAGAATATTTTAATTAAAAATGATATTAGTTAAAAAAGGATAAATAAAGAATTTTTTTTTTTAATTAGGTATATTTAACAATATTAGTCAATTGTAAAGGTTTTCAAATAATCAATGTGCTTTGATATAAAAATTGTTGAAAGGTAGCTCAATAAATCTTTATTTGATTTTAAAACAAAAATAATATTGAGGTTGCAAATTAAAATGTGATTTATAGACTTTAGGTTTGAGGAACACAATAATACTCAACGCAAACGAAATTATTAGATTTAATTTAAAATATTGATTTTGATGAAAATATTGAAATTTTAATTTTACCAAAATGCGATTGTAAATATTGATAAGATATTGATGTAGATAAACATTTCTAAAAAATGTATAAAAACTAAACTATTAAATAAGCATTTTGTGATTATTAAACAAGCTAATGTCTCTATTATTTATATTATATTTATATTGGTGATATTTTGTTATTTGATTTTTATATTTTTTATAGATTTTTTCTTTCCATATAATGAAAATATTGATTTATTCTTTATATCTATGTAGAACCCATAAAACGTAAAAATATCAAAATGTTGACAAAAATTTAACACCATCTATAACTATAAGTAGTGAATAATATAGTATTTCAAAATATCATGTCATCATCGTGCTATCCAATTAAAGTAACACCATTAAATAGATAATTGGTTTAAGAATGTATTTTAGTTTCTAAATCATCTCTTCAATCCACAAAATAGAGGTTAAATTATGAAATTAATTTTTATAATTTGGAGAAAGTTATAAATTAATCCATATGATTTTAAAAATTATATTTTTAGTCTTTATAATTTGATTAAACCTTCTTACAGGCTCTATACAAAAGGAAAAAGGGAAGAAATTATTTACGAGAATTTTATTAAACTACAAAAATTATTTGTGAAGATTTATACTAAAGTTTTAATTATATAAATAGGAGAGAATTGAGAAACTAAAATAAAAAAGTTTAGAGAAATTAAAAAATAAAAATAAAAAAGGTAGGGAAAGACAGTGCTACAAAAAGGGGAAATGACATTTAAGTACAAAAGACATAAGAAATTTGTCCATTGTGCTTTTAAATATTGTCTCCTCCCCTTCAATATACCAAATTTCACTCATTTCTCGTGAACAATTTTACTCCACTTTTTAAATTCAAATTTACATAATTCAAAACAATATATTTTTCATTTCATTATATATATATATATATATATATATATATATTAGATTATTTACATTTTTTTACTAATTATTCAATTATTCTTTCAAATCTATAACTATATTCTTATGTGGCTTATAGTATAGGTATAGGAGTTAGTGAGATAAAATTGAAACTAATAGAAGAAAAATGTTTTAAAATTGGAATGTATACCATGTAATACTAAATAAAAATTATGTTAACTTACAAATTTGGTTCTTATAATTTGGAAAAAGTTAGATTTAATTCATAGATTTAAATTTTAAAATTTAGAATTTTGTTCTTATGGTTCGATACAACTTCATAAATAGTCTCTGAAACCAAAATTACCATTTAACTTAAAACCTACCCTCAAGTGCTAATGACAACTTCTATAAAAAAATATTTTTAAATGAAGTTAGACAATTAATCTGCTGTTAATAACATTGCCAAGTATATTTTTGTTAGGTTTATTTTTATTCTTTAAGACAAATTTTAATTTATACTTTTTAACTTTGGAGATTGTATCAATTTAAACTTTAAATTTGTGTAAGTGTATCAATTTATACCAATTTTAGATTATGTTCGACCAATATCGTGTGAAACTTATAATTGAGCTAATTAATCTCCTAAAATTTCATAAGCTAATCAATTATGAAATTCATCCATGGATTATTTCTCAAATGTGTGAAGACTTATTCAAATGTTGGTTTTACAAAAGATAGAATTAGAGTAAATGTATAGATAATTTTCAAACAAAATTATGAATATGAGTCTAAATTAATTCATTTATGAAATTGTAGGAGTTCAATTAATACAATTATAAGTTTCACGCAATACTTTTTTAAGAATGCAATAAAAGGTATACAATATGAGTCGATACAACCCAAGAGTTAGGGTAAAATGAATATATTTTCTTAATTTTTGTTTTGTTTTCTTTTATTTTATTTTTTTTAAATTTGTTATGTGGAAGGATGGAGGGAATCCCAAGTGAAAAAAATTCAGTATATTAAAAAAAAATGGTCATCGTGTGGCCTCGAGGAAAGAGCTGGAAAAAAAAAAAACACAACTTTTAAGGGCAAAAAAAGGGATTAATTTGACAGGAGGGTCAAAAAAAGACGAACCTTACATGCATTGATTTGATATCCAAATCATACTATAAAAAAGAGAAGCTATAATTAAAATAATAATAATAAAAAAAAAAAAGAAGCTACAATTATAACCATGTCTTCAATGATAACGTACTTAGCGTTGTATAATATCATATACTATCAATCAGAAAATATAATGTTTGATCAGTCTACAAAACTTTAAAAGGGGTAAAACCAATTTGAAATTACCTTTAAATATTATATAATACGAGTTTTCATTTCAAAATCAATTAATAATAAGATGAGTAATTCATTCATGTATTGTATAAATATTGTAAAATCTTTTGATTTTTCTAATGTGAGATCCTTAACATTAAACACTTAAAAGGCCATTTCAAATTGACTAAATGGAAATCGTTTAGTCAAAATCAATTCAATGGTCAATTTTACGTTCTTAAACACGTTTTTCTTACTATTAAAATGAGTTTTGAATGACAAAAAATATTTTTTGAGTTATTTTGAAACGAACAAAAATGATTTTAACCATTTTAAACACACATAAAACATGCCATTAGTTAGAGAATTCACAAATATTATTCACCAAAAGAATTAATATATTTTTATTTAAGGTTATTTTCAAATATAGAAGAATGAACTAAAATATTTACAAATATAGTAAAATTTTACTGTCTATCTGCGACGGTCTATTGCAGATAGATTGTAATATTTCGCTATTATTTATAAATATTTTCAACACTTGTTTTTCATTAAAATATTTTTCCTTTTATTTATTTATTATTTTTTTTTTTAACTTAACTTCTAACGTAACCCATATTACTATATAGGTAGTGTTTTAGAATCAATGAAGAAAAGAATCAAAATTAATTAAATTAATTGGTTCAGGTTATTTATTTATATATTATCATTTAAGTTTAATGGTATAGTTCAATACATAGATTGGTGGGTTTAGAGATTTCAAGTTAGTGAAGGTGGTAATTTTCTTTTTTTATTTTAACAATTTGTGAATTAAAAAAAAAAATTTTTTTTTTTTAATCAAACTTTTCATATATATTAGTTTAAAAATACAAGCAATTCAAATAAATATTGCTTTCGCGTCTCTCTAAAATTGCAGTCAATGAATTAAAAAAAATTCAAATAAGTATTAATATTTTTACATGAACAATTAATCAAACACAAGGGATAAACATTATGCAAATTAAATCATCCATCATCTTAAAGTCTGCCCAATGATACGATAATAAAGTAAAGCAAGAGTAGTTGGGAGTGGGTAAAGTGATTGCAGAAAGGGCCCTCTCTCTCTCTCTCTCTCTCTCTCTCTGGGGTAAGCTTCAAGATGGAAAAGATTGGCCCTGCAATAGTAGAATGATTATAATATATATGAAAAAAGAGGTGAAAAAGAAATTAGATCAATGACATTGAGGTGGTGGAATTCTGAGGCCAAAACCCAATAGCATTAGAAACAATCAAGAAAAGTCATGAACAGTGTGAAATAATTTCCAGCAGTAGTAACAGGGTGAGGCCAATCCCATCAATCCAATCACTTTTATGAAAAATACATGTGATGTAGATTATAATAACAAAAAAAGTAGACAATTTAACCAGTCAGATTACACAATGAATTGTTTACCGATAGATCAGTCAATTAACAAAATGAAATATTGATCCCCTTTGAATAAGCTAGAAGAGATAGAAACACGGACAAGGTGATATGTCGGAGATGATGTGTGTGTAAATACTTTTCAAAACCGTGTTCAAGATTAGAAAAAGTATATATTTAATTCAGACATGTTTTACAGTGTGTTGGACATGTGTCTTGAGTATGTCTAGGGGTATATGTGCCTAATACATATCCAACACTTTGCCACTTATAACGCGTACATGGTTCCGCCAACAGATGAATGAGTTCAAATCGCTAGAACTACAAAAGTACATTTAAAATATTTCAAATAGATTTTATAGCTCATTTCATCATTAGTTTAAATAGGGATACTGATAATTTGTGTTAACTATAATAGGATGACCGTGCTACCAAATATAAAACCTCACTGAAGTGACCGTATCCCAATGAATGGTTGTGAAGTTTAATAAATGTAACATATAGAGACCTCATTTTTCCAAATTTATTGCTGAATCAAGCCTCACACGGTTTAGCCGAACCGTTCCAAGAATATACTCGGGCAACTCTTCCTCTTCCTTTGCCTGCAATTGTAAATATCTCTTAGCATCCATAATACAATGAATTTGACATATAGTTAGGAAACTAAAAAGTAAGAACCAGGTCGATTAATTGCATAGTGTCACGCCCACGACTATACGTTGTTCCATAAAATATAAAAAATCTATTGATGAATTAACCAGTCAAAATATGCAGATAAACAATACAACTATAGCCAACAGCTAAATTTAACTCTTATTTCCTTCGTTGTTTCCCTAATTTCTTGAGGGGCGGGAGTGTATAAAAGACATCAGAAGAGAAGCGCGTTGGATTCTGAAATATGATTACATAAACTTTTAAGTAGAAAGTGACCTCTATTAGGATGGCGAGATCAACAACTAAGCTTGTGACATATCCAAGGACAAGGCCAATAACACTCCTGGCTACGGTTGATGATCCAATATCCACATCAATCTGCAAGATATTTACGAAGAAATTTAGTAAAATAACTTAACACAATTTAAAATATGTATTACATTCTGATAAAACCTAAAAAGACCTTTAATATTACTATGAACAATAGAACAAAGTTATAATATTTGAGCAGTTCAAGATGTATGGTGTTTTCTTCCTAGAGGAGACTCCAGGCCAAAAAAGCCATTACTAAACCAAATGTCTATACACAGGCACCAACTCCTCATAGTGCCTCCCCCGAATAGATTAGTATGTCCATCACTACAAGATGGGACTCATAATCACGTACAAAACATTCTCCTCAGTCCTCACTCTCACATAACTGACTGTATTCCATCATCCTACCTGACGTGCTTCTAGCACAGGTAGAACGTATTGGGCGTTGACATTATTATCAACGTCATCTACTAGTCAAGTACTAGGAGGAGGACTCGACAATAGATGAAGTAAAGGTAAATAATGTGAAACAGATTATACATAAAGTAAATATTTTTCCTTGTAAATTTTATCGAGCTTGTCATTAACTTGTTTTAACAGTTGACAACCGACTCTATCAACTTGGCCCTTCTAAGTAGCCAGAGAAAATCTCTAGCAAAAATTGCACTTGCTTATCAATGCATGCTACTAAGGATGGGTTAGAATAATTTACTTCCAGAAAATTATCTCGTCTGAGGTACTTGCATGTAACTGCTTTGCCCAAAAGGCAAGCTTTTGTTCCAACTGCACGCTTAACCATCCAATATCCCTGTTGGATTAAACTAACCATTAGTTGCAATGTCATCAAGAATAAGAAATATAAAATGTCAAGATTCCATACCTCGACAATGCTGGGAATTAATTTAAATCTAGAATCTCGATATAGATCACTTCCATCCACAAATTTACCCAACAAAGAATTTTTGTTTACAGGCCTATCTGCAGCATAATACATAACCATGCTATAGTTTGGCTTGGCTGGAACCTGAACAGAATTCAACATAAGAAGAAGGAACATGACACAAGATATCTCAGACAAACTGATATACCATTTCTGGGAAGACGGAGAACAAGGGAATGGTAAGGATGTTTAATAATCTTACTTTAGAAAAGAATAATTTTGTACTCTTTTTTACAAGTATAAATACGTTCAAATTTAGCAACTTATACACCTTAAACAATTAAAAATAACAAACGTGCATCCTCCACATCCTACTTCTATATGGACAACATTTTTTTTCCACAAATAAATAAAGTCTTATATAAAATGCCTCGAACATCATTCTTGCATCTTCCAACATCACTTCATTAAAAGTGAAATCTATTTATTTCTTTACGTTTATTTCATTTATTTATTAATTAGAAGAAACATATTTCATAAATATATGAAATACTACAAGAGGGGAGGGCAAGGCCCCCAGCTGTCAAGGGTACAAAAACCTTTTCCGATAGGCCATGGGAGTGCGAAGACTACAATCTTAAAAAGATTCATGTACCTACACCATTATAAAGCCATAAATAGAACTGAATTAATAAAAGAGCCAAAGATGCCATAGAGCCGTCAAAGGTGCATATATTTCTCTCTAGCAATCAAAGCCATAGGATCTTTTTCTGATTTTCAAATGGATGACCCAAAAGGTAAAAGGCAGGGAGATCATGAATATTAAGGAACCAATATAGGATTATGCTTAATGGCAGTCTCAATGCGGCTGAAGTTTTGCAGAAAAAGAATATGTCAATCTTATACCATCAATTTATTCTTTATGTCTCAAGGAGAATCTCTCGATCACATTTTCTTCTTTGAGTGTTTATATTCTCTGGGCTGTTGGTTTTTGTTATTTGATGTTTTCACTTTCCCATGGGTATTTTCTAATTCTTGGAAGGCAAATGTGCTTCAACTTTGATGTGGTATTCGGTGGAATTTGCAAAATGTATTTAATTTGGGTTAATGTTGTCAAGGCCATTCTCTTCGAGCTTTGGATGGAAAGAAATTAACGAGCTTTTCAGAATTCTGCTCAAACTTCTTATGCTCGTTTTGATTCGGCTTGTCTGAAGTCTTATTCATGGTGTTTTGTATCCAAGAAGTTTGAAGAGTTTTCAATCTAAGATATTTATTTTGGCTGGCATGCTTTATCGCATCATCCTGACGTTGGATTTTTAAGTAATCTTTGTTATTGTTCTATCACTTTTTGGTTTGTGTTTATTTTTTGTATTCTTGTATTTTTTAGCATTAGTAACAAGATAGGAACAAGTGCCCCTAAGATTCTTCCTCCATATCGCACATGGCACACCTACTTGGAGACAAAGCAAGCGGAGATCTTTTTTGCACCCTATCATTGGTGCTAATGCACGGCTTCATGACCGAGCTCTCGTAAGAAGAATTCAACCTTAATAAAATATTCATGCCAAATGGATTTATTTAATGATGCGTAAACAGGACATGAAAAGAAAAATTAAATCAAACTAAGTATACAAGCAACATCTAGATGAAGATCCAAACCTTTGAAATGTATTGAGCTACATAACCATTTGTCTGTAGCAAATGACCTCTTTACCTCTCTACTCAACTCTTGAGATTATAATGTCTAATACCTATAAATAAGCTATAAAACAAAGACATACTATGCATATTTGTCATCTTGCTGCTCTAAAACCAAGTTTGAAATTATAAAAAATATAAAATAACATAAACTGAATTTAATCATAAATGTAAAATTGTAGATGATTGCACATACCTGGAGATTAATGACAAGAATGAACGGGACCTTCTTTCCAGCTTCTGACTGATATTGGAAAGAAAATAGTTATTCTTAATGTAATATAGAAAAAATATAATATTTTATTTCTCAATAGTGTCCTAATAAAAGAATCCCAATGACTTGGAATTTTAAAAATTTTCTACTCTTTTGAGTTTTACTCATTATATTAACTTTCTGGTGGGAAAAATTGGCACTTGGACTCGTGCAGTTCCTTTTCATGTAAATCTTAGCCCATGTCTCCTGAATCTGGTCTGTCATTTTCTTCTAGACATCCCTCTGAAAGTCAAATCCTTCCATCACTTTTGAGCTGGAAAGATTGAACACCTCTGATTTGTTGAGAAAAAAAACCCTTTTGGTTTCCTTTTCACTATATTGATTTATTCATTGCAATAAGGCATGAAAAATTATTCCTTTTCACCATCTTTCCTTCATTGTGACTTTCCCCTTAAATTATTGCTAATATATCATTATATTTTCATTTTTCTAGTGCAATCCTAAGTGGTTTTGTTGGGATATTTTTGGTGGTTTTTCCAATAAAAGAAAAAAAAAGAATGAAGACGTTTAAGAAACGTGCAATTGCTGCACTTTCTTAGACCATTTGATCAGAAAAGAATAAGCATTGTTTTTAGAACAATTTTGATGATTGAGAATCTATATACGTTAATATCTTTTTGCAATTTGGAGGTCAAGTTAAAGAATGTTATGTATATTCAAATTTGGTATTGCCTTTGGCTTTATATTCAAATGGTTTCTCACCATTTTCATTTTGTATTTTCCGTTTCAGAACTTCTCGTCCTCATCTATACATCTAGAAACATTTTCAAAATAAATACAACCAAACACTGGAAATGTGTTTAACTCACTGCTTTATAATTATTTCTTCCAGTAACTCACAAAAACATTAATATAAGTAGATTGAAATAATTAAATTTACCATAACCTATCAGTTTAAGCTTTTGGGTCTAGTGGTGACTTAGCATGGTATTAGGGTAGAAGATCTTGGGTTCAAGCCCATGTAATATCATCTCCCCACCAGTTAGTATTGATTTTCACTTGTTGGGCCCTCTACAAATTTCTAAGCTCAAAAGTGAGAGTGTTAAAGTATTAATACAATTAAATTTACCATAATTCATTAGCTTAAAATTTTAGGTTCAATAGCATGGTAGGGAACAAGTTTTAAAAAAATGCAGTCATCTAGCTTTATGGTATGCTTAAGATAACGAACCTTTTCCCAAGCACAACAAAAGATTGCATGATTCTCTGATTGTCCCTTTCAATAATGAAGTTATAGAAATAGACAAGTGCTAAGCCGAAAATACTTAACAAGAAAATCAATCAGACCTCCTAACTTCCTTCAATAACATCATGTAAATTCAACTAGAAAACTGAAAGGCATCTAGGGGTAGCATGCAGCTTTTGGTAAAGGAAAAATACGATGATTAAGAGTACAGTACAGTATAGACTTTGTTAGGGGTTTCTACTATTCATGGATGCAAAAATGCAAGTGAAAATACCTGAACTAAATTCCGGGGATGAAATGCAATGCCATCAAAGCTTTTATCAACTTTGAACCAATCTACTGCTATGAGCTTGAGAAGAGGATCTCCTCCCATTACCTGAAAGAGATCATATCATATGGTCTATGTCTATAGCATATCATAAGGCATGAGATATGGACAATCATCTCTGACATTATTTTCTTATGCGTCTGCATGTTTTTGTTGTATTTGTTAGTTTTAACAAACATCAACTAATTAATCAATTACAATTAATATCAAGATATTAAGATTAGTAAATGAGTTATAAATAGATAATCATGTTTTATAAGGAAATGACAAATCAATTTACCAGAAAATAGAACATCAGTCTATGACTAAGAAGAAGTTCCTTTGACAGGGAAATGGAAGAATGGGTCAGTCTTTCTTCTCTGCTGGAATATGTGAGATTCGGGTAGACTAATTAATGATGTTCCAGTGTGGACTAACCTATCTCCTTCTCACTATTTTTTTTATATATAAATAAAATTAAAAAAAATGACTAAAACTAAATTTAAAAAAAGAGGTGAAGGAAGAAAAAAGGCCCATGTGAGTAGAAACCTTTCGGATACGCCTAACTTTCACTTCTTTCCATGGTTTTGGAAAACGGACTAATTTTTATAACCATGTAAAAGCTCACAGGCTTTGGGATTTCCTAAGGGCTAGGCCCATTAAGAGTCAGATCAATCGTTTTAAGGTCATTAGGCCTTTTTTTTATTCTCTCTTCTTTAGGCTTCAAGTTCTATCAGGTCAACCCTGGGGTTATTGGCATCAGACTTTCTAGATGCATGAAGGTCAGCATTATGAGCTAATAAAAAAGCTCTCTTCATCAACTATAACCCCTCTTGTGGTCACCCCATCAAATGTCCTTTCTTTGGCTCGTCTTCCATCTTTAAGAACTAGAAAACTAACTATCATGGGTTGACCTAGTGGTAAATAGGGGGCATGACCTTGATAAAGGGCTAAGAGGTCATGGGTTCAATCCATGGTTACCTACCAAGGATTTAATATCCTAGGTATTTCCTTGACACCCAAATATTGTAGGGTCAGGTGAGTAATGCCATGCGATTAGTCGAGAGGTGTGTGTAAGCTAGCCTGGACACACACCAATATAAAAGAAAAAAAAAAAAACCTAAAAATTTAAGGAAGCATTCCGTACATGTTATACAACCAAAGTGATACAGGATAATAAGCCAACACTTTTGTTAATTGACCCTGAATAGAATATGAAAGAAATAATAAAAAAGTGGCGTCAATTTAAATGCAAACATCTTAAAAACGAACATAAAAATTAAAAACATAATACCCAGATGAAAAATTCTCCTAGAATAATAATAAAAATGATTTATTATCATATAATATATGATTGTTAAGACACATTTTAAATGTATGACTATCTGCACAACCACGATTAAAATTATAAGGAATTTAAATCCCCAGCAACTTATATGATTGCGAAGGCCTTTACATCCTACCAAAGTTGCAAAAATAGCAAATATAGAAACATCAAAATCCAACGTAGTAGGTGTGTGCATAAACGTAACTAGTGATTAGTTATATCCTTTTAAATTCACAAGAGAAAGAAACCCACCTTAGAGTTGTCCTTGAGGTAACTTTTCCCTCTTATCATGAATCCTGCTCCACTAGGAGAAGTCCAACAGTTTGTATCCTTATCATCCCTTCCTTTCTGCAAAGAACCATGAAACTGGCTTGTTTCCAAGATGATAGGAGCAACACTAGGATCTAATTCCTTATTAGCATCAACAGCTGCAACCATGATGATCACTCATTTATTACCATTTCTTTTTCAATTAAATGGAATACATGTAAAATAGGTTTTGAACAAATAACCATGACCTACTCTCTATTGATATGCTAAACTATCACTTTTTACTTGTGTCCTCGGTCAATTCAAGATTGCAGTGCCTCTCTCTGAACATATACGTAATCATGCCAAAATATGCATGGCACATACAAACATAATATGACATGTTTACGATGTACGGATATGCGTAACCTTATATCTGTGTAGATAGACACCCACACATGCATCTAAGCATGTGACAAACAAGCTTAAACAAGTAGAGAAACAAATTCAGTTCACCAGAATTGTATGAAACATGTGGACATAGACCAACATTTCATAGAGGAAAAAGTTGAAGGTAAAATTATATCCCTAATCTATGTTCCCACCTAGAGGCAAATTGGTGCATTCACTCAAGCTCTCCAGAGAAGGGCTCATGAAGACAAGTCTCAATTGGGGCCAACGAAAAATTTTCAACTCAACATGAGAGTTTTGGAGTCAGGTCCATAAGGAATTGGGCTTAGGCCAACGACTAACATATTTCCCTTTTTTTACATGTATCTCCCATTGGCACCTATAATAATTTCCCCTTCTTTTATCAACGATCTTTGAGGGTTACTCACATAATGATATTTGTAATAATTGAGGGGCTATTGTAGGGGTTTCTTGTCTTATTTTTATTCTAGTTCTTCGATGCTATTTCATTTTTTTTTTTGTCTGAAGTCTCTTCTGGTAGCCTATGGTAGCTTGTACTTTTACTCTCTTTCATTTTCCATAAATTATTTTTTTCTTGTTAAAACAAAATAAAATATTTCCCCCTTCTTTTATTTTTCCTTTCTATTTTTCCTATTTCTACTCTCCAATTTTTCCCTCTTTTTTCTTTACTGCCAGGTTCTGTTCGATTTTATAGGCGTTAAAAGTAGTTATGGGAGAGCTTTAACTATTTTTGGTGTTTGACAAAATTTACACCAATAAAATCACATTTTCATTTACATTTATTTGTAAAAATGGGAAAATAGTAGCTTTTGAGATCAAACACAAACTTGCCAACAAACTTCTAAAATTTTCCATTTTATCCTCTCTTTTTTTTCATGTCTAATTTTTTTTTAAATATCCGTGAGTGTCCAGGCCAATTTACGTGCACCTCGACTAATCTCACGAGACAACTTGCTTAACCCTACAACATTTGGGTGTCCAGGAAACTCATAGGATATTAAATCCTAGATAGGTGGCTACCATGGATTGAACCTGTGACTTCTTAGCAATTTATTGAGACTATGTTTCCTTTTTTACCACTAAACCAACCCATGATGGTTTCATGTCTAAAATTGAAATTTGCTAAACACTAGACTACAGCTGATTTTTCTGTAAGCACGATAAACATAAATTATTTTAATAGTTACAGCTCCCAAACTAAGCCTTAGTCTCCTCCCATATTTGCATTCTGTATATATTGTCCTTCCTTACTGAGTAGGCATCTATGGATCTACCATTATATTCAGGGCTGTATTTTTTACAAAAGGAAGAGAAAAAAGAAGTCAATCATGAAATTTGTATCATTCTGTAAAAAATCACAATCAAAAGTTTCTAGCTTATAGTTTCCTGTGAGGAAAAAACTGCAGTACTGGAATGAGTTTGTAAGCAACTCGTTTTCACAATATTGAGTTTCACCTTTTAAAATACAAGGTAATACGTGAAGACAAACCTGATGTCCGCTTCAAAGAAAAGCCTGCTATAGCCCATGACACATTTTTCAGCTTCACTTTTAATTCCTGTAATACAAAAGCAGTAAATAAGCATTTAAATTTCTCTCCTCTCCCTCGCCTTTTGAGCTGTATTTCTGGCCTTCTGTACATAATATATTTCTCGTTTCTTATTATTATTAAAAAAAAAAGAAAAAAAAAGCCATTTAATTCCAATTATGTTTAGTGAGGGATTAAGAAACTACCTTGTTGCCAAGTTCTGTATCATTATCACTATCCTCTTCCGAAGATGATGAATCGGCAGCAATTGCATCATAAAATTCATCCTGCAGTTCTCCATCATCATAGTCACTGTTTGTAATAGAGCCATCTGAGATTTTTGAACGGACAACAGTGGGCAGGGTCTCGAAATTTAGAGCGGGATTTGCTAAAACATATTCCTTTAGACCTGAAAATTGGGAATCCAGAAACAAAATTTCCAGTGAATGAGGATCCTAGTTCATTCTTTTAGCTGTTGTTAGAAAAAGATTAAGTCATGTTATTGAAAGTGCATGGTTTCCAGATGGCAAAGTAAATACTGGACACTTATTCAGACAAAGCAAACAAAGGTCATAATAACAAGTGCCTCTTGAGTTGACTATTTTTTTAAAAAAATTTTTCTTACTAGATACCCGTTTGGGCTTCATGGGCTCTAATACCATATAAGATAAACATAGAGTTTCATCTCAAAACCAATTAGCAACGGGAGGAGTAGCACATGTATCTTTGAAGTCTTCTCATCTTTCCAAGGGGTCCTCAACAATAGGTACCAAGCCAAAAGTATGAGAGAATTGAAAAGAAGAGTTAGGCCCCTCGAACCAATCTGACTTACAGAAAACAAATAACACCCAGTTGAGTACTTGCTGTGCAATGGGAGAACCTATTTATCGTAATGTTAATGCATTGCATCTTAAAAATATTGAAGAAAAAGAAAACGGAAGACAGGGAGGAATTGGAGGAATGAATGGGATTAGTTGCCACAAAGAAGCAAAATGGGAAGACTTGCGAGCAATACAGAGTGAGATGCAAAGAACTCCCACATTCACGTGGGATATGAAAATGCTATTAGTAGAGATGAGTATGTTGATCAAGACAGGAGGGACTTAACCAACTTGCAATGGGAGCAAGCAGGGAAGCTCGTCAAAATTACAAAAAGAAGTGTTACTAGGGAAAATGCTAGAGTTCCAAACTAATTTATTTGGCAGCAATGATCCAATTTGATTGGGCTTGTAAACAGAAAGGCATTCCTAGTCGGATTGTTTAAGTAAAACAAATATGGGGCATTAAGCATGAAGGTGTTCCAAGTTGATTGTTGAGGTGAAAAAATAAGCTAGCAATGACAATCCCCTGTGTCACCATTCCGAAAAGCTCAATATGGGCCATGATTTTAAACGAATAAATATGGACTTGAATATCCAGTCATAGTTCATCATCTTATGGGGATTGATACAGTTATATATGGTGGTTGTTGACTGCTTACTCAGATATTCTCAAATCTCCCCCTTCAAATACCCTTTTACTACTTGATCGGTTCTTTTTCCCAAGATAAGTTTATACCATATTTGTTTCCTTGTTCAACAGTGTTGGATTAAAACAAAATTCTTTTTTCAATTATTTCTGGAATAAGTTATTTCACATGCAAAGGCCTATGATCAAACCCAGTTCTACTTACCAACTGTGGCATTATAGCAAGTTCAAGGCTCAAAACTTGCCTCTCTTTTATGTGCTAATACTAACCAAAGGTTCGAATAAAATAGGGTCAGCCAAATTAATGAAGTTCTTTTTATTCTTCTATCAAATTCACATTGTACCAGATTATCATGATGGTCCTCCACATCCTTTGTTGCTACAAGGCAAGCCCCTTCTCTGATTTCTTCTATTAATATGTTTTTGGTGGGAAAGAGATGGATTTTTTTTTCTTCTGGTATAGTTAACAGAGAATGTATTATGAAGGGAGATGAGAAATCGCCAAAGAGCCAAGGGATGGTATTTTCTACTTCAAATGACTCAGAAGTTCAATAACTTCTGTGCCCGACAAATGTGAAGGCTTCTGTGCAAACAAAGAGATGTTAAATTCCATTGACTGATTTGGTTTCCCTAGATACCGAGCATTTTGGAAAACATGGACTATCCCAAAAACCATTCCCCCAAATCTGCTTGTTCTCCAAACCCCAATTCACTCTAATTTCAACCAATCAACCTTAACAACTCATCCTATGGTTACAGATATGCTATTATAGAGATCCCTAACATACTTCTACTATTATTCCCAACACAACCCTACTATCGGCATTCAATGACAAGTTAGTACTTCAATGTTTGGGTCCTTCTTCATTAGTTTAGCCCATTGGTGTGATTGGTTTTCAACTTCACTTGCAGGACACAACTTTGATTCACCCAATTTCCTTTTGCCTCAAATAACAGGTTAATTAGAAAAAAAAGATACTTTTTAAAAAAAAAATTAGGAAAAAGGAGTAGTTTGGAAAAAAACTAGGTAAAAGGGGTAGTTTTTTTTTGTCTTTATCTGAATGTCACATTTTCTGTCACAATCAATGGGTTAAACTGATGGCATTCTGCCATTTTTTGAATTTTTTTTTTTTTAATGTAAGTTTGAATTATTAATTAAAAAAATACTGTTTTCCAGGTATCATTTTCCCGTAAAGTTCCGATCAGAATTTTGCGGGAACAGTGACAGAGAGCCAATTCCTTCCCGGTATACTTGAACTTATCAGGAAGGAATTTGCTTCTGTCACGTTTCCCGTAAAGTGTTGTTGTCTGGCTTCCTGGTAAGTTTGATCATTCAAACTGACATTAAAAAAATAATTTTTTTTTTTAAAAAATATCAGAATGCCATCAAAATCATTCAATTTGACCATTTGACTTTTGTCATTCATATAAAGACAAAAAAACTACCCCTCTCCCCTAATTTTTTTCTAAAGTACCCTTTTCACCCAATTTTTTTCTAAAACTACCCCCCATCTAATGGACCCCTCAAATAACTATCAGAATGTCGCAAGATTCTTCTATGCTGACCTCAAACTTGGTGCTACTGGTGTTGCCACAGGTTGTTTCTTGGGAACTCTCCCATCATTATTAGCAACTCCTCACTAGACTGAAGTTCTAACTCGATGGCAGAACCAATCACTATCCTTGGGAGCTTTTTTCAATCATTTATGCCAAATTTCCTGATTAGCCTTCATGTAAAAATATCGGCCATCGGTATTAGAGGGACATACACTACAAGAGGGAAGGGAAACTGCTCTACAACTCAGGGCAGTTAATAATTCGTTGCAAAGAGATGGGGGTTGTTTCTGTTCAATATTTTGACTGAAGGGTTAGCTACGGTTGAACTATTAAATAGATAGGTTACAGGTAGTGATGTAATATAATCAGATATGAAAGTACTATAATTAGAAATACATATAATGATTGTTTTTTGTAATCAACATACCTGCAACTTGGCACAACAATGCATAAGGAACACTCTTTTCAAACTTCGAAGGGTGATTTCTCTGCCATTTAAACCAACCTGCCGGTTGTATCTCTAGTATTTGAGTAACAAGACATTTTGGAGCGTTTGAACCCATAGCTGTATTTAAGCACCTTATCTCCCACGTTGAAGCTACAAGAAAAATACAAAGATCTTATATCAAATTACAGTTTTCAGTGCAATTCATGAGAAAAAAATCATCTTGAAACTATAAATTTATAGAATGAAAGAGCAAGCAATGAAAGTGGAAATAAGAAAATATTAAATTCGGGAAATAAGATTTTACAAGTTAGCATTTAAACCTTAACGATTGGTAAAATCCCATCTTCGCACTTAAAGAGACATAAACAAGATCAAACGTTCAAAGAAAGTAAAGAGGAAGAGGAAACAAAGAAGGCATTTTGCGCTTCTTAAGATTAATTCTTTCTAGCAGATTAGAAGTCTCATCTTTCTAGAAGAAAACATGAGGATCTTCCTTGATAAGTCTTCTTCTCTTTATTCCTTTTGTGATCTTGCATAGCTTACAGCCTCTAGTTGGAGTGCACAACGTAGGGCTTTTTGTAATTACTCCTTAGCTTCAATTAACCTTGATTGGAAGATGTTTTTGTAATCCTCCCTTTGGGCAAATGATGCCTTATCCCCGTGGTCTTTAAGCATTGATAGAATATTGCTAATATCCGACATTTCTTTATCGGACAAGGCACGATGAAGTCCCAACAAAAAGAAAGGACATGAGATGAGATAAAACAGCTTCCATAGCGTGGTTCCTCATCGAGGACAATTGAAATAGATGAGGGAACAAACAGCTGATGGGTTTATCACCCAGCTACTTATCCTCCTAGAAAAAAGAGCTAACAATTGAAATATGTATCTATTTAGTATACTTAACAGGTGTTTGATACATGTCTAACAAATGTTTGACCTATGTTGACTTTGTACAAATAATATTTTATACATTTATTGCACTAACAAATGTCCAATAGATGTCCAACAAGTGTTGGAGCATCTAAGTGTTCGACATGTGTCCGACATGGATACACTAGCCAAACTGATGGGTTTGTGCTTCTTAGTTCACCCTTCCAGCCTTAGAAGAAAAAACACACACAGTGCAATAGTTCCAAGTTCCTTTCTCCTTCTTAATCACATTATAAAAGTAGGGAGAAAATAATCAAGGGAAGAAAGAACTCATACGGTTAATTCGTGTACGTCGATATCCAGATTTAGGTGGCTTCCTTTTATGAATGCAAGGAACCTGCAATATTGCTGCATGAACAAAGAGAAAGTATGGTCAGGCCAACAAAATACTCTAGCAGAATTTTTCACAAGGTAAGCAAATAAACACAACACAATTCAAATGCTTTCGCAACCCATTCACTGATAAAGTAACAAAGTTCGTGTTAAATCACCGATTGACCCAAAAATTTAAGCTTATGGGTGAAGGTAAATTTAATATTATATCTACACTCTAACACTCACTTGTGGGCTTGATGATATAAAAGATCCAACAAGAGAAGATTAAGATTAAGGGGAGTAAATAACATTGGAGGGGTTTGAACACAAGACTTCTACTCTGATTCAATGTTAAATCATTGAATAACCCAAAAGCTGAATCTGATGAGTTATAGTAAATTTAATTGTATCTTTTAACACTCCCTCACTTGTGTGCTTGAAAATTTGTAAAAAGCCCAACAAGTGGAAATCACTATTAATTAGAGAGAAAATAACAAAAAAGAGGTTCAAACAGAAAACCTTTGGACCTCTTGCTTTTATACTATGTTAAATCACCAATGGACCAAAAAATTTAAGTTTATAGGTGATGGTAAATTTAATATTATATCAACACTCTAACAGTTGGAATTACTTCAAGCAATCCATTGAACAAGTTTAACATCATATGTAACCTTTTCAGTTACTAGAGAGCCTTTTACAACAAGATCAGCTATGTGTGGTAGTGCCTCTAACCCCTATGGGTATAATAGTGGAATACAAGAAATATAACTAATTATTCTCCCTGATATTTCTACAACAATATTATATTTTATACTTTGATATGTAGCAAAACAAGGACAAGAAGCCACAACATCAAATTGTCGCCTATTTTGTCAATATCCATTTGTACAAAAGAAAAAAAAAAAAAAACATTACCATATTTTAAGATTGTAAATAAAAATAAAAATAGAAAGTCAAACGATCATTTGATATAACCTTTTTTTTGAGGGTGTGGTGTATTCTAACAGTAACATCCACAAGATTAATAATCGAGGTTTAACAGCAGCCTCTTTGTCACCAAATCACTAGAAACTGTATGTATGAACTATGACAGGCTTCTTAACAAAAATAGAGCAGCATAATAGAAGTACAGAATATTTCGCTTACTATATGTTCCATCTTGTCCTCGAAACCATTGTCGAGAGAAGACAAAATCTCTTTTGCATTGGGATCTACAGTCAGAACACAATGTCAAAATATATGAATAAAGAACTGAAACAGAACTTGAATGCAAATTGAGAACAACAAGAAACTGAAATTAATCACCTTAACAAGTTTGTTTTAAGGTAAAGAATACATTTCTATACAATTGGTATTAGTGGAATATTAAGGTTAAGAAAAGTAAACATGACAATGTTAGCAGTGATCTAAATGACTTCTTGAGCACTGATAAATTATGTGAACAATGTGTAAGTATTGTTGCATTACTGGCTAAGATAGGTGGGATTATTTGTCCCATAAAGAATATCATAATGTCCATCGTAAGATTCAACCAGTTCCAAGTCACTTATCAGTGTATCCCACCTGCACACATTGATATCAAAGTCAGAATTCAGAGGCCGTAACCATTGAATCCGAACTTGAAATGTTAAAAAAGATATTAGCAACTTACTCATATCTCTGACTCCAGTCAAAGTTCAAGATTATATCAAAAACAGTATCTGCATGAGCGTCAACCACACCAACAGACTTCACGAGAACCCCTTTACCACTCTAAAAAGAAAGAAAATTGCTGAACCAAGAGCTTGAAAATCATCTAAGAGGACATTTTAAAGAAAAATCATGTAGTTGCATCAATCAATTTCTGTTCTGCTGGTGTATCATGTACATGTGTTTTCTCAAAGAAACTTTCTCATTTATTTAGATGATAGGAGAGATGACAATGGCTGATACCTTACTTTCGGCAACATCTTCAAAAAGTCTAACACCTGAAGACCAAAATAGGGAAAAGTAAAAATTATGGAGTACCTGGAACAATCTCACAATTTTTTATTTTTTCTTTTTAATTTAGAAACAAAACTCTTATCCAGAAAAATGAAAGAGTATACAAGCACATACAAAAAAAGAGCCAAAATAAGACTTGAACTAGTTGAAACAAAAAAGGACTTCAATCCAAAAGAATACTATCTTACTAATAGTTACAAAGAGAGGTATTAAACCTAGCAAGAGCCTAAACCTCCTCACAAAGACCTCTCGACACCTCTAAAATTCTAAGGAAAATAATCTTGAGTTTTGAAGAATAGGTGCTTTTGGTCCTTAAGTTTTTAAAACATACATTCTTGATCCCTCAGTTTTTAGGATAGGTGCATCTGGCCCCTACATTTTAAAATGTATCTTTTTAGTCGCCAAGTTTTTTAGAATAGGGTTAAAAGGTCCTGAAGTAATTTTTCATTGTTTTAAATAATTATGTGACATGTTGAATCCAAAAAAGAATTTTTTAGGAAAGAGATATTTTCAAAAATTAATGTTCTAATTTAAAACCTATTTTTAAAAACTCAGGGACTAAAAAGTTACATTTTGAAAATTTTGGGACCAACTGCACATATTCTTCGAAGCTCGGGGCCTTAAAAGGTAATTTTTCCAAAAATCTATTATTTCTCTTTAGCCAATGTGCCACAAAATAGCAAAAGAAGCATGTATGTCGACAACTCTTCCCTTATAGGAAAAGGGAGGATGCATCATGATAGTAGTTATATACTACACGTCATGATAATAGTTTCAAACAAGAAACTACTCAAAACGAATGTCAATTTAAATTAACTACCCAGAAAAAGGATTTGGAGATGAAGGCCTTTGGACAAGACAAATCTGCAAGCAGCTGATGTTTGAGAAAACTTGATGAATGATTTCACAATGTCCATGTATGATTTAGGACTGCACTTCAAGAATTGAGTCTTATACAAATCTTTCAAACCAAGCTTCTCAGATCTCATTATAAAACCTCTCAACGTGTCCTAAAAAATACCCAACCACACTTTAAAAACCCACCAGGGATACACCTTCCTTCCATCGAATTTGGCCACATAATGTAACCAATAATTGATCCTGAAGAAAACCAACATTTTTTAATTTTGGCGGTTCCAAACTCATCTCTATCTTGCTTAGAGAAAAACTAAGATGCGGGGCAGAGTAGCATTTCAACCATGGATTTCTCAAACCATTGAAGATGAAATAAGGAAACAGGAATGACGGATTCAAATTCCATACCTTCAAATAAATAAATAAAAACTTATTTTCCAACCAAATGCAAAATACATTGTCGAAACAACAGCTACTACATCCATTGCAACCAAACAAAATATGAAGATTGTCATCGCGTGAATGGTGAAAGAGGCAGACAGATGGTGCAACAAGAGACTGGATGATGGATGTGGCGATGGATGAAGCTATGGTTAGGGCTCAGTGGTTCACGAGGGGAACCCATTGCTTGGGAAAGAGAATTTTGAAAAGAGGAAAGGAGTTTTAAGTAACAATAGTGCCATTGAATCAACATCTTACGCGTTTTTATGTACCAAGGAATATGGCCATTGTACTCCATAGCACCAAGAAGAGAAATGCAACACAACACATTGCATAGTACGGCAGTGATTAAGAATAAACGGATAGTTCAAATTTGTGTCCTTTTGCAGTGCCTATGAGATCTGATAAATTGACTAAGATGATAGTACCATTAAATGTGCGAACACATTTCCACCTGTGTCTTTCAAGTGCATCACCGAAATCCCCTTCAAAGAAGCCATCTGAACCAACATGTGTATTCAAGTTTGAAGATTGACGCAAAAGTGTCTCTGGACCTGAGCATAAGAGAACAAAATGAATGCAAGAACGAAAATACAGTATGCAAACTAGGCGAGGGAATAAAAGCCACAAAAATAATGACAAGGTCAAGAACTCTTCTTTTTCTACATAATAAAAAGAATTCCAATAAGTGGTAAATAAGGTATGAAATATGAATATGACAAAATGAAAAAAAGAGAATAATGTATATACTACACATAGCATGGTAATCATAGATTCATAATCAACGTCTTGGAATTGAATGCACATCACATTGAACTTGAAACAAAACAAAAATAAATCATATAATGCAAAACTTTGACTTTCAATCACAAATCAGCCATAACAAAGCTAAGCATTTAATGAATCAAAAGTATGCAACTATTTGATACAAATGCAACAACTAACACCATGAACTAGTCACCATTAGATTTCTCAATCTGGCAGTGCATCTTGTTATACTGAATTTATCATGTGCATCAACCAGGGGTAAGGAACATATTTCATTGCTTACCAAACCTGAGAATTAACCTTCATTTTCACAATTCAAGTACAAGAATATCCGTGCACTTAAGCAACCTAGCACTATGGTAAATTGTTATTGATGTCAAATATGCAAAACTTCTCCAAACTATTTAGCTTTCTTAATTCACCAAACAGTCATGTAAAATTAAAACGAAGACCACCTAAACATAGAACACAGAATCAGCTACCTCACCTTGTCCAATTTTTATTAGCTTTTTCAATCCATGTGCATACCGTCTAACCCTTGGTCTGTGTCCTTCCAGATTTATCCTTCCATAACATGAAAGATGGTCAACGATAAGAAACCAACCAAGAAATGCAGGGTTAAGCTGGTTAAATGCAAGGTTAGGCCAGAAAAGGAACAACAAGACATGAAGAACCCAAGAAATATAACGCCAAGGATATTCAAGTGCAGATTGGAACATCCAATTGAAACAAACCAAATCCAACCAATATCACAATTATATGTCAAATTAAAACTACTTTCCAAGAGTAGCAGTTACTCATCTTTTACATTCTACAACTGGTCGTGGGAAGTTTCCAACGATTACATAATAATAATGGTAAACTTCACAAAATGAATTATTTGTGAAGTCATCATTAAATTTTTTCTTTAATATAATTAGAAAAGGGAACATCAAGCATGGGTATGATTTCTTTCAAATTGATGCAAAACATATCTTTTTAGATCAGTCATGGCCCAATCTTAAATTGCAGAGAGGTTATAGAAGAGGTTGATCTATCCTCCAGCCAGATTTGTTCTATGGCTATGTTGTTGACCACTTGGCAAGAAGGTAGGATGATTTTTTATAATAAAGTTTTTTAATGGATAAAATTTGGGGTTTAGGGCATCTCAATATGTCAATTTTTTTAATATTAAATTATTCCTTCATATTCCTTTTTTCTTTATTATTGATAATTGAGGACATTATTTATAATGGCTAATGGCTATATCCTTCTTTTGTATACTTTTCTGCCAACCACCTTGTCGTGTAGTTGGTATTTTGGAGGGCAATCCAGGACACAACCTGGATGAAGATATTCAGTAGAATAGCCTGAGCAGGATGAACTTCGAATTCAAGGATTGTGCCAATGGGAATCTAGGTCTTTTTTTTTAATTTTTTTTTCCTTGGGAACTGAATATTATCCAAAAAGCAACACAATGTCAGTTTTTCTTCTTTTATGGGAAACAGAAAGAATAATAATAATCAATAAAGATGCAAAACCCCAAGACCCAAGGAGTTGGACTTACACAAATAGTATCCATCTGTGAGGATATAGGAACAGAAATACTTACAAATTCGACTACAATTGGAGGCTACAAAATTGTCTCCCAATTCTTCATCTTCTTCCTATGTAAGAAGATTTTCCTATGAATCTTCCGGATTATCTCCAAAAGCCCAAGAACGATGACGAGGTTTATTACTTAAAATCTGATTTGACATTGTTTTAATAAGAAATGTGTGCAGTTAGTAAAAGAAATTGAAAGGTAGAAGAGTAGGGATCAGGGTGTTAGATAAAGGCCCTCCAATAAGCCAAATATTAGAAAAAGAATAATTACAAAATGATTTAGATTTAAGAGCCCACAAAAACAAAAAGTAAAAGATATTGTCCCAAAGCCAATCAAAGAACTCTTACTGTTGGTAAAGATGCGTTTATTCTTTTCCAACCACAGAACCCAGAAGAAAGTTAAGCAAGCAACAACCTAAAGTTCCAACTTCTATCAGGACTAGAGAAAGGCCATCTGCAGAAGATCTGAAGCAAGACCATCTTTGTGGAGGAGTGATGGTCCCAGGAACGAAGTGCGAAACCCTTTCTGCAGCCATGCAAGTAAAACATGCACCCTGCACATTTCAATCTAAAATACACATAGAGGCCAAGTGCTATGGGAGATGTCATAAATAACCCCAAAAGGTTTTTATCTTTCACAATTAGCACCCTTTTTGGCAATTTGTTATAATAGTTTTTCTCAATCCGTCCTAGCCGAGAATGACCCCAGGATTCAGATAAAAATTAACTTCCTGTCATCGCACATCCAAACCATCGATTTTTTGGGCTTTTTCAGTAAAATCTCGACCAGGATGAAGATTGGGACTGTATATAATCCTTCCCAAACCTTACATAATCTTTTCTACTTCAAATTCCTTATTCATAATCCAATTTAGTACACCAACATTCCGGTTCCACAAATTACGGGATTCTAGATTTTCAAAACCCTGATTTCTCAACAATTTCAACAACCTCAATGCAATCTCAAATTTCCCCAAAAATTTGTAATTATTCGGATCAAGAATTGAAGATGATAGAAACAAAGCAACCCAATAGCACTATTACACATAATATTGATGCAATTGGGATATGAATAGGGAATGATGCAGTTTCCTTATTCATATACTGTTAAATCCCCGGTTGACCCAAAAGCTTAAGCTAATGGGTGAAGGAAAATTTAATATTATATCATCTAACATTCCCCCCTCACTTGTGGGCTTGAAATACGAAGAAGACCCAACAAGTGGAAATCAATTTTAATTGGGGAGGAAACAACATTGCAGGAGTTTGAACACAGGACCTCCCCAGATCACCTACTCTGATAGCATGTTAAATCACCGATTGACCCAAAAGCTTAAGCTACAAGGTGAAGACAAATTTAATATTATATCATCTAACATAAACTATGGAGAAGAATGATGCAATTTCAACATGTAATATTGATTCTATTGGCATTAGTGGAATTGGGATGTAGGTGTACTAAGTTGGATCATGAATAAGGAATTTGAAGAATACGTAGGAAAAGATTATGTAAGATTTGGAAAAGATTACATAAGATTTGGGAAAGATTACATACAATTACGATCTTCGTTCTGGCTGAGATTCCATTGAGAAACCCCAAAAAAAATGGTGGTTTGGATATTCGAGGAAAAGAAGTTAAATTTTTTCTCGAATCTTGGGGTCGGTCTCGGTCGGGAAGGACCACGAAAAACTATTATTACGAATTGCCAAAAAGGGTGCTAATTGTGAAAGATGAAAATGCTAGGTCTCCCATTAAGAATGTTTATAGAAGAAAGGGTAAAAAGGGGTTTACACCCCAACAATGGAGTAGCTGGCTGTGGTCTCTTTTAGTACTTGTTGCAGGGAAATGTTGGTATTTGTATTGTTGTTTTGGCTAGGGTTAGTTATCTTGCCTTTTTTGTGTTTTCAACTATAGTTAATTGTGGAGAGAGCAATCCTCTTATTTGGCTGTAATCAAACTTGGTTTCCCTGTGTTTTGGTTTATTGGCATCTTAAATGTCAAACCGTGAGGAAGAACCCTTATAGAAAACTTTTGGGGGTTATTTCTAACAATTTCTCAAGTGTTAATGGCGAGGTTTGGATTGAGCTATTAGATGTATTTAAGCATCCTAAAGCTAGAGACCGAATAAATATTTCACATTCTTAAGGATCTTAAGGCTCCAATGCAAATTGCCAAGGTGAGGAGAATCATTTCTACCCACTAAATCCCTCTCAAGTTTCCATAAGTTCTTTTCTTTTTTTTTTTTTTTTTTTTTTTTATTTTTTT
>QLSR01000031.1:487671-585180 GCA_031780015.1 Citrullus colocynthis
TTTTTTTTTTTTTTTTTTTTTTTTTTTTTAACACTAACAAAACTTTTCATTGATGAAATGAAAAGAGGCTATGACTCAAATTACAATGAAAATAATAAGCAACAGATACACAAAACATAGAAGCTTAGGATCAATAGGTACACCCAAATATCTAAACTAGATTGACACACTCATAACACCCTCATCATATCCCTATACAAAATACACCCACTCAATATATATAAAATGTCTCAGTTACATGATTACACAAACAGAATGAAAGCATTCCAGTTAAGATAAATATCTTGAATAGAATAATCAACAAAGAACTTGACTTGAGAACTCCAAGAAGATGCTACTAGATGAGCTGAACCAAAACAATTTGTCCAATCCGTAGGCTTATCATGGAATACTCTGATTACATTCGAACCAAATTTCTAACATCAAGGCTTTAACTGCATTTGACCATAGTAGCTAGGCTTTAGAAGATAGTAATGGACCAACCAAATTTTGAGATATATTATCCTGAATTGATTGACCAAAACCCGATGTAAGTTGAAGTAGGAGAATAACTTCCACCAACACTTAAATAGAGGTTCCAATTGGCTAAGAGGGCTTCATTTTTTGTGGTAGTTCTTGTAATGTGAGAACTTAAATAGAGGTTCCCTTGAGAGACAATTATCTAGTCAACCAAATAAGTCGATAAAATTCTTCCACACAATCTTGAAAGCACCTAGAACCATGTTTGTAACTCCTACATTGATCACAAAGTAGCTATTCGAAATTGGCAGGCAGGAAACATTCTTTAATTCATTTTTTGCATCATCCTCACCAAAAGAAAATAGGTAACTTCCTAACCATTTGACCAACTACACAACACACCCTTCTAAGCTTGTAAACTATAAGTTGAACCACCTCATTTTCAAGGATTTAGCATATATGAAGGAGTGCTCTACATCGATGTTCAATCAAGAACTTCTTCCATATTTTATCTCCCACCTAAACTCAGTATATCGATCTTCATTTTATATGATGATGCTTCAAAACTGGCAACCTACTAAGTCAGTCCCCAGCCATCATTAACTGTAAATACAGGGAGGAACTATCTTACTCGAAAACACAACTAACTACATCAGAAAAGTCTACCCTTTAGAGATTGACAGTTCTCCCCAACACACAAATGAAAGCATTATCACTGCATTCAGAACTATCTCATAGTTTATAATAAAGAATTCATCCAACCAGTTAATCTCAATT
The DNA here is from genome assembly GCA_031780015.1 of Citrullus colocynthis. Classification (NCBI taxonomy): domain Eukaryota; kingdom Viridiplantae; phylum Streptophyta; class Magnoliopsida; order Cucurbitales; family Cucurbitaceae; genus Citrullus; species Citrullus colocynthis. The sequence continues at coordinate 488,908 of QLSR01000031.1, forward strand.
AATTAATTGTACCAAAAATGTGCAAACCCCATGCAGAGTTTTTTAAAAGAAAAATGCTTACTCTTCCTCCATGTTCAGTTTGTCTCGGGGGCTACCTCCTCTGGACAGCTCATACTCAGCCTATCAAATTGATGCCAATTAAATAAACACAAGATGAATAGTCTTTTTACCAATTGTGACATTACAATGTAACAGAGCCAAGTGCCATGCTTCACAAAAAATTCCAAGTTGCATTCTTGTTAACAGGTAACAATAAGTTGTTGCCTGTTCTGGTCACATTTATTCCCCATCCAGAATTAACCTTCCACTTGAGAATTTGTACCTGTTGCTTGGCGTGATCAAATGCCTCCATCCATTTTCTGACTTCTCCAGCCGTAGCACAAGCAATCTTAAGCAAAAAAAACATACACACACACATTAAAGAAACAATTTTTTCCTAAATGCATGCCATAATTTTTGTCCACTAAAAAAAAAAAAGGAAGCCCCATCGATTGTAAATTAGTTACAAGAAGAAGATATAGCAAAGGAGTATGTCTTATTCACCAAAATGAAGATGTAAAGCAAATGCAGAAGTCATCTATAGACTCCCAAAGCTTACGAGATTATAGTTACCAAAAAAGACTTTGGCTAAGAAAAATTTCTATAGACTAATTCCATGTATATTAATGAGAAACTATTTCATCAAATAAAGAGAAACTTTAGGAGAACCTCATAACTTGTCATATTAGAAGATGGAAACTTGTTTCCTCTAATAGGAGAGGTTTACATTGATTCAGTAAGTCCAGTGTAGTACTCCTACATATTATCTTTCCTATTTAGGTTGCATGTATGAGCGGTTGGGGGTTTTTTCCTTTTTAAGAAACAACCTTTTGTTGAAGAAGTAAAATGTTCAAAAAGGGAGAGCCCCTTACATGAAGGAGTCAGAAAATAACACTTCAATCTTACTTTCCTCTGCACTCTTTTTGTGCAATTCATCAAAAACTCATCTTATTCTTAACTACCAAGAACTTACTCATATAAGGATGAAGAACCTAATGCAGAAGCTGAATTAAGGTACTTGGGGCATTAGATAGTCTAAATGGCCTAACACGCCATTCAAAAAGTCCCTTATTTGTCTTGAAAGAAGTCTTCCACTAATCCCCCAAGCGAATTTGAATATGATGATAACCACCACTCTGCAAGTCTAATTTGGAGAAAATGGAGGCACCATTTAATTGATCCAAAAGATCACTGATACAAGGGATAGGAAACATGAACTTGACAGTAATTTTTTTACTTGCCCAGCCGTCAATGCACATTCTCCAACTGCCATCTCTTTTAGGAATTAACATGGACTCATACTGTGGGATATGTCCTTTACGAAGTAGTTCTTCAATCTGTTCGTGCAGTATTTCATATTCCCTAGGACTCATCTTGTAATGAGGTAAGTTTGGGATTGTACCACCAGGGATTAAATCAACGTTATGCTGAATTTCTTGAAGTGTCGGATGGAATATCCATCAATTTTGGATGTTGTGTGAGCAGATTCTGCACTTCCGAAGGGATACCCTCTGAACCATGCAGTATTTATTCTCCTTTTATAATCAAACCCAATACAATGTGTAGTTGTGAAACAAAGTGCTACTCATTTAAAGTAGTAAAGAGTTGAGCTTTGATGTTCATTTTATGGTGAAATTTGGAGCTAGGAGTATCTCCTTGTAGCCTATCCCTTCATGCTCGACGTTCTGCACACAGTAGACAAAAGGAAGAACTTGACTTTTATTTGATATTTCACCCCTCAGGTAGTGATCTGTCTTTCCAAATTGTAGAATTGGTCACTTAAGCTAGAAACAACTCGTTTTCAGGAGAAGGCGTCCAACTTCTTTACATGTCAGATCAAACAGTGTCTGAAAGTCTCTTCTCATTCTGTGGTGAGCATATCCCAAATGGAAAAGCTCCGCTTTTTTGTCTTTGGTTGGGAACTCCCTTAGACATGAAATATAGAGAATTTTTAATCCTTCTTTTATGTGATCCAATTCACAAGAAAAAGCATAAAATGATGCCAAAACAAAATATCACATGACTAGGATATCAAGTTTTCAATCTGACTAAATAGCAATAAGGATAATTATATCTCAAACACAAAAATTATGAAGATAAGTTTGTATGAAACTATCACTTACTTCTCCTTTCTTAGAATCATCCAATCGGTTATAAATTCGTAAGACATAAACATCCTGCAAAAACAAACAAAATTACCAACTTTAGCCCCCATTATCTTCCGTGGATCATTAAGATTTAAATGTAATGGTACTATGAGATCAATTGTTGAACTTGACGACAAAAGATATTGTCATTAAACAATCTTATAAAATGAGTCTGATAATCCAACAATAGATTTACAAGTTGATAATAGGTATACCATTTCCTTACCCCACGGTTAACTTTTCTACGTCCAAGCTCTTCAACCATAAGTGACGGCCCCACAACACCTCTCCTGATAGGTTTCTACAAAAAGAAGTACAAATGAACAGATACAAAAAAATTGAGCACAATGTACAGACATTGATGAGCAAGAAAAAAAAAAAAAACAGATAATGGCAAACCAAGTTCTGAACGCATTCATTAGAAGTTACTTCCATAATGTACATTATTGTAAAAGGACAAGATTCTAATCCAGTCATTGAGGAAGCTGCCTCATCGTTGCTAATACAATGAGATTTTTAATTCCATTTCAAAATGTCTATTACAATCGCTTAACTTCATAAAAGAACAACCATTTTACTCCTTGCTATTTTTTTACCTATCGGTCCACAAAATAATCGTCCTTAGCCAACTTATATGGTTCCAATTTATCGACAAGTAAATAGACATGCTCATAACCATGTCATCAATATTAATTAAGGATCACATTAGTTGTTTTCTTCATGAGCTGAAATGAATATTTTAAAAGTTCAAAAATGAAAATAGAATAACCCCTGAAAGTTCAAGGATTAAAATAAATATTTAAAAAGTTCGGAATCAAAATGGGATGATCTTGAAAGCTTAAGGACTAAAATAAAGCCATTGTTCATGTGCTCGACTTCCACCCATGAAGAGAGGTTTTCGGTTGCAGTAAGCATCAATAATTGTACGTTCTCAATCCTCACCACCGTAATTCAAGCAATATCAAAAGAAAATAACCCAACAAACAACTCGATCAAATTCAAGGAGACGAAAATTTGCAAATGTCCAGAAAATAACAACTTGGAAATTTCATCTTAAAATGACAATGGAGTGCATGTGATCATCCTCAAAGTGAAATTAGTTTATAACAAGAAAGCCATAAAAACTTATAGAAACCTTTAACTCACGGCAGTGTTATCAAGCAAGCAATTAATTTCAACCAAACGAAAAGAATAAGCATTCACACGTACATCTTAATCTTGCCAATTAAACATTAAAATAAAAAGGTAAAGAGAAAAGTGGAAACAAAAAAAAAAATCTTACAATGCCAGGATTCTCATGAGGATCACGCTTGTACAACTCGACGTACTTACGACGAATAAAGAGGAAACGAAGATGGCAATACTCATGCCCAATGGAATTAACTCCAATATGATACACCCAACCGAAATACTCAAACGAACCCCTCTCCTCCTGCCCTCCTCCTCCTCCTCCGCTAAAACTATTCCCCGACCCTTCACTCTCGCTTCCCGACTTTTTGAACGGCGACGGGTCCATCCCCAGTCCCCCTCCGGCGGCGATTTTTGATCGGAAATTTGCGTGAAGCAGAGAAGAAAGTGAGGTGAAAGCGTGATCTGAAGGCTTGAAAATTGGATTGGATAATGGGAGTTGAGGATTAAACGCAGTGAGAGGGAGATGGGCTGGTTCGTCAAACTACGAGATGACGACAATGGTTGAAAATGATTCCGCGTCGGACCTCTGACCAACGAACGAACAAACGAACCAACAACCGTTCCTTCTTTCTTTATTTCTTTTCCTTTTTTTTTTTTTTGGTTAAAAATAAGTAATCAATTCCTTTTAATTACAAAAATATTTCATTGTTCTAACCATACTTGTGTTTTTTTAAACCTAAAATGTGATATGTTGCTATCTATTATAAATATTTTAAGTAATTTTATTTTATAAATTTAAATATTTTATTTTATATACAGTCAAACTAAAAATCAAATAAGAGAGACGTCACTGCTTAAATTTTTTTTAAAGAAGATTTGTAAGTTAATTGATTCTAATAATTAAATATGATTTCTATATAAGCTTTTATTTCCTTTAAAAGATTTGTATCTAAAGTTCTAAAGTTATAATAAAATGTGTTATCAATTATTATAGAATGGACATGCGTTACATTCCAATTTGAGGTATATTCTTTTAGCACTTTTTGTAGATAGTGGGAAAGGATGAAATGTACTATTTTAAAAGAATCGAAACTAGTGGGGACTTTGTTTTAGACAAAATTTAGTGGTTGTTTTAAAATTGAGATTTATGTACCTTTATTTAGTTTTTTTAAACTTATTCGTGTCAATTCAACCATACTCATATTTACTATACATTCACTTGACAATTTTATAACTATTTTATTAATTCTTCATTGTTTATTTCTCTTTTTTAAACAAATATATATATATATATATATATATATATATATATATATATATACCAATACAGTCATGAAGGAATTAATTACACATTCATTTGTGGGTTTATTAATAGTAGCGTCAAAACTTTATAAAAATATGATCACTGTTTTTTTCTTTATTTTTAGGGAACATAAATGTGATAAAAGATTTTTGTTTTTTTAATTTTTTTTAGCACAGAAAATAAATACGGAGATTCGAATGACCTTTAGAAACATAGTATTTAAACGTTAAGGCAAAATATATGTGAAAAATTTGCTAATTTGGAGTTTGAATAAATATTATTCATATCTAATTATACATGTTTGTTTGTATTTCGAATTCTTAAATAAAATATTAAACCTCAAGCAATGAAGTTCTCTACCAATTATAGAGCTGTTACAATTTTATATTTGTCAAACTAAAATTATCTCAACTAATCTAAATATTATATATATTTGTTTTAAAGAATAATAATTTCAATCTTTATCATAGATCAAACCTTTAACTTCTTGTCGATAAAACCATAAAAGTGGTCATTAATATTCTCATCCACTGAGTTATATACTAGATAGTTGGATGAATGAAAATAAATGAATTAAAATAAAGTTTAAGTATAAAATATATTAACTCTATTTAAATATAACAAAAAAAATTAAAATATCTACAAATATAGTAAAATTTACTGTGATCTATCTATAAATTATAATATTTTATTGTTAGTTGTAAGTACTTGTAATAGTTTTGTTATTTAAAATAATTTTTTAATATAAATATAACTAATCAATAAAAATAAAAAATATATATTGATGAAGAAGTTAAAAGTTCAAATTTGTGATAATTAAATAAAAGGAAAGGATGATTTAAAAGTATATTATATTAGAGGCAGGTCGGCCATGACTTTTGGTCGGCAGATGGATCGCCACATAATCCTTTTTTTTATTATTATTTTTTTTTTTCTTTTAGTCCATTGATTATTACATGTGGACCCATTATTTATGGGAAATAAATAATTTACATTTATATCTATGCTACGTGCTACCGCCGTTTGATTTATTATTGAAAAATAAATACTTTAGTAGCTCAGGGAGTTTCACATTTTTCATGGGAAAAAAAAAAAACAAAAGTTTCTTCACGTTTACTTTTTTAAAACTGAACTGGTTTGATAGGGGATTTTGGATTTTGTTTTATAATTTCAATCTCCGTTTTGTGAATTTTCATGCAATTTGGATTATATGTATTTTTAAATTGTTTTTGATTTTGTGTTTTTAATTGTGAAATTTTTTTAAAAATAATTTTATGTTCTCGACATATTTTGATTTTAAATTTTAAATTTCTAAAAATATAATGTTAATATAAGATTTTTTAAAAAAAAAGTTTCATGAATATGGTATTTTATGTTGTAATTCAATTTATTTTTGTTAATTTAGATATATGGTAAATCATTTGATATCACAAAATAATAATATTCAAAAGTTTAAAAATAAAATTTGTTGCTTTAAAAAAACATGAAATATGTTCGAAAATTAATTAATGATTGTTTGTTTTTAAATATAGTAAAACGAGTTAAAATATTTATAAATATAGCAAAATGTTATTAGACTAATAAACTACTATCATCTATTACTGTCTATTAGCGATAAACACTAATAGATGTCTATTAGTGTCTATCGTTGTCAAAATAATATTTTGTTATATTTGTAAATATTTTCAAATAAAATAACTAGTTTTGCGGTTTGGAAATATGTTATCAAGCACATTATGGATCATTGTTTAAATTAAAATTTAATTTTTAAATCTTGTACCAAACATATACCGGACATTATGTTTTCATTGAATCTTCTATTTTCAAAATTCAATTTATGAATCTTGTACTAGAAATTATGTTCTCATTAAATTCTTTATTTTTAAATTTCTATTTCCAAATTGTCTACCCGCTGAAACTAACTTTCCCTCAAATTTCTCATTGGATCCTCTATTTTCAAATTCTAGTTTCTAAATATTCTACCGGAAGTAAGCGTTCTCATTCTTTTTTTTTTTTTTAAATTATACTTGTGTAAGAAAATTTATTAAACTTTAATAATATTTTTCATGATAGAAACTAATCACCACAAATTATAAGGTAAAATGATCAAATTGATACTTATTAAAGTCTAGTGATTATATGAGAGTCTATAAACCAAAAGTGATTTTATCCTAAAAAATAAACATTTAAAATTAATGTAGAATCCATTAAATAAATTAATATATTATTTAATGATGTATCAAATGTCGACTACTACGATAGTATTAGATTTTTTGTTTTCAACCAACTTTAGAAAATTGTTTCACTCGCTTAAAAAAAAAAAAAAAAAAAAACTTTATACTATGAGAGAATTCAAAGCACACTATCATCAAGAAAATAGGTTTATATATATATATATATAGTATATGGAGTGGAAATTTTGAATCTCAAATCTCAAAGTTGAAATATAGTACAAGTTCATGTTAGTTGAGTTATATGCTAAGGTAGAATCACCAAGAAAATAGCTAGAGAAATACAATGGGTGTTAGATACAAATAAGTAAGCATAAGGTGTTTAAAATATCATCACATTCATCACTCATAAGAAAAAGAAAAGAAGAAGTTGGGTGTTTGGGCTTTTGTTTTGGACTAGGCCCAAATAATTCTAACCTAAAATCAAGTTTATATTTCAACACCCTTCTTAACTTTGATTTTGTTACTGCAAGCAAATTTCAATTTTGTGAAGTCTTCTTTCTTAGGAGGCTTGGTGAAAATATCACTACCTCATCATTAGTCTTTCACATACTCTAATAACACATCATGTCTTCCAATGCGCTCTTTGATATGATGATAACTAGGGTTGGCAAAAAAAAAAAAAAAAAAAAAAACTGCAGGGACTCGATTCGAGGATGGGGTCAAACTAGGGACATTCTCCAGGTATCCGTTCGAGGACGGGGCAAGAATGAGGAGGATATCCCCGACCACTTGTTTATATATTTATATATATTGGTCCTGCATTTGAACCCGAATTCTCACTGTCGTCTCTCATAGTCTCGCTCCCTCTCGCTCTCGCTCTATCTTAAGGAATGGGGAATCCTTGGGAACCCCCACCCGCCCCGCCCCGCCCCGCCTTGTCCCTATTGCCAACCCTAATAATAACACGTATCGATATAATTGCTATGGTTGTGAAAAACTAAGTTCTTAGCCAAAGTAATTGCTAACTTGTTGTCTACAAAAAATTTTGGTTGATTTCTCTTGTGATACTCCCAACTCTTTTAGTAGATTTCTTAACCAAATTGCATGACAAACACACGAGAGAGTAACAATCGGTTGCTTATTTGACATCTATATGAAGGCAGTGTCTCCTATGTAGAGCACAAAACCTGGCATCCCAAAAGTTGTACTAATAGGAAAACTCAAAATGATGCCACTGCATTATATTCTGCAAATTGTTCTATGAGTTCATGCTTGATTCTTTTACATTGCCTTGCGTCCTAAAGTGTTTGTGCTGAATTGAGTGCACTACTAGAAGGGAACACAAATTCAAGAGTTGATATTGAAAATTGGGTTTGGTGGATAAGTTTGTCTTGAGTAGTTTATGGAGTAGGAATGCAAAGAGCTTTGCGTTGAATATGGTGGAACAGCTGTGTTTTCTAAACCTCAGAATTAATGAACCAACATTCTGAAACCATGGAAGAGCAAGAAGGAGCTAGGTAGGCTGTATAATAGAAATCACCTACTCTAGTTGACAAGAAATAAGAAATCTAGAATCTTTAGCCTATCGATACCAAATTTTAACCAAAAAAAATATATATACATAACTTTTACGTGACAACCATGGTCAATTTATAACTTGAGAAAGAGAGAACTTAAAAAAATAATAATAATAATAATAATAAAAAAATACTCTGATACCTAATTCAGTAAGATAACTAAATATTGAAGAAATCAAAACTTCTTAGTCGAAGTTCCAAATCTTTGATCAAGTTTAGGATCCTAGTTTCCCAAGATCTATGTTAAGTTCAAGATACCTTATGTAGAGTTATAATTATGTATTTATTGGACCGATGAGATGGAGTCTACCTTTCCCCTCTTAGGATTGGATGAAATGAATATTTACTTATCTGATAGAGGATTAAATTTGATTGGATGAATGATTTGTTGACATTTGGACTTATTTGAACCAAGTTCAATTTATCTTGTATTTATATTCTTTTATTTTCTTCTTATTTTTGCCAGTTTCTAAATTCACCCACAATGTAGTTTAAAGTTGACCAACATTTGACATCTTAGTCATCCAAAAATACAAGTCACCTCACATTTTATTTAAAGAGTTAGAAAATCTTAACAAAATGAACCAAAATAAATACGTTTAAAAAGTTTAGAGACTAAAATAGATGTTTTTCAAAATTTAGAAACTAAAATAGGGAAATTATCTTAAATGACAAAACTGCTGAAAATATTTACTAACTAATAGCAAAATATATAGTCTATCTGATTATCTGCAATAGATCATGATAGACTACTATCTAATAGACATAAATAATAATCTATCACAATCTACTGCTGTTTATCGTAGATAGACAGTAAAATTTTGCTATATTTATAAATATTTTAGTTCTCTTTGTTATATTTTTAAAACACTAAATATATTTATATATATTTGGAGACTTAAAAGTAAAAAAAAAAAGAAAGAAAAAAAAATCCTTGGGTACGTAAAAAGCCCAAGTCGGTTGACCCAATGAACACGTGTCAAAATCAGGAGCTTTGTACGAAGATAAAAACATGCGATGTTCTTTTCTTGTGCGTCCCTTTTAACTTTTTCTCCCACATTTATTTACGATTCCATTTTGCAAATTTGCCCTCCCTTTTCCCTTAAACTACACATTGGCCACACCATTCATTACCTCTGTCGACACGTTTGTAATCCTTTTTCCTTTTTTGGAGGCGTTGCAAAGTAATCACATTCTTTAAAACCCTCGTAATTATGTCAAGAATCATTATTATGATTTAATTTTAATTTTGGTCTTTACTTTTCTTTTTCTTTTTCATTTTTCTTAACTTCCACATTAACATATGGAGGTGAAGATAAAGGATTGAAGCTAATGATATTTAGTCCATATTATAATGTCGGTTGGCTATTTACATTTTAAAATTTCACAACATTTGGTTTTAATTTTTAAATTACTTTTATTTATAAAATTATAAGTTTAGTACCTAAAGATTCAAAAGTGTTTAATGATTTTAAACATTTAATTCTACGTTTAATAGATCTTTCAAAATTTTAAAAATTTTAGAAATCAACTGATATATTAGATATGATTTAAAATTTAACTTGTATGTTTAATAAAATTCTAAATTTTAAATTATGTTTCTTAAATCAGTGAAAAAAAAAAATTAATCAATAAATTTTAAACTACAATAATCAAATAACCAAATAGATACAAACGACAAATTTAGAGACTAAAGTTTTTATTTTAACCTATAATAATAAGAATAATAAAATAATAATAATAATAATAATAATAATAATTTTTACACCACAACCTCCATTTTAATTAGAATCACCAATTCCAACGTTTAAATTTTAAAGCAATGAACATTTTGAGATGGCATGTCAGTTTTTCATCCTTTGCTTAATTAAACACACAACATGCATGCGTTATATATATATATATATATATATATATATTTTTTTTAATTGAGGATAAAAGGATTTTGATTTTTCTTTTTTTTTTCATTTTGTAATACAATGATAGAGGAACAAAGATAAAAACTTTCAACTTTTGAAGAAAGAAGTATGTGTTAGAAAAAAAAAAGATTTTGAACTATAAACCTGTAAGAGATAAATAGTTTCATTCTTCTCCTTGGTTAGATCACCAAGACATGAGCAATACAAACAAAGACATGAGCAAAACACCTTGTAGTAGGTAAGTTGAAAAGAAGTATTAAAAATTCTAAATTTGAATTTAAAATTGTTAAAATCATTTTTATTATTTCTATATTTTAATAGTTCAAAATGAAAATTACATTTATAAGTGTAAAATTAAATATCAAACTAATTTTGATAATTAAAAATATTTTTTAAAATAATTTTAAATACGAAAAAAATAATTTTAACAATTTTACGATCAATTCCAAATATTAAAAGTTTCAATTTCCACCCTGACGAATTTTCTGTTTTTTTGGACAAATCTCCCCTTATTACCTTTTTGACATAAAACTTAAAAAAGAGGAGATCAACGACTACCGAGTATGATAAGGATGAAAAATATTATATTATTTTTAAATTTGGATATTTTAAAATACTAAAACAAATATCGTGATTTTTTCTTATCTAAGTATAATATTGTGAAGAACAAGATAATTTTTTAAGGGAAAAAAATTTACATACTAAAATAATACCTTTTAGAAGGGTTAAAAGAGAAAGGAATACACCTAGAAAAAGGAATTTCCAAAAGAAAATTTCATAAATTACGGAGCAAGTAAACGATCGTGTAACTCCACCAATCAAATTCGTCCGTGACATGTTTTATATCAACGACGGGTAATCCACGTCATACCCATGAGGCGGTTCACGATCACACGCGTGGTTCGTGCGAAACCCTCCCGAGAAGTCTCTATATAAACTCCCATAACATCTCTCGATTTTGCATCCCTCAAAATTCTCTGTTAAAGAAAGAAGACAACATATTTTTTTTCCTCTCTTCATCCTTATTTTCTCTCTCTTCTTTTTCTTCTTCGTTTTCGTGTTCTGGCGTTTGTGAGTTTGAATACATGGCTACCGTGATTCTTCCGCCGCAGGACTGCCTTGGGAAAGGCCTTCGCCACCGAGGTCTAGTTCTATCGCCTCCGTTAAAATCACGGCGAAATTCTAACCCTAATAGTACTAGTTCTTCCAGAAACCCTAACTTCAATCATGACGATATGACTTGTTCCGGCAGACGGAGGAGAAGTGCAGCGGTGGGAATTAAGGCTAACCGTCAAGTTAATAAAGGACGGAGCCGGGCGGGAGAGCCGTCTACAGCGGCGAAAATTTCATCGAAGAATTTGGTTATGGGACAGGTTAAGATCCTGAGGCGTGGAGAGACGTTGACTCCCGATCGTGGAGTTGGTGATGGTGATGATTCTTGTGGTAAAAGGAGATCGGAGTCGAAGGGTGAGGATGTGGATATGGTTTTGGGATCCACTGATCGGTTGGGTCCAGACCCTGATTTGATGCAGAAGCAGATTGTGTTAACGGAGTTCAAGGTGGTTGATGGTATCTATGCGGGATCGGGTGCGTTCTTCGCTTCGCCGCCTCCGAGTTCGGTGCCCTTGCCGTCTTTTCTAGGTAAGAACGGCACTGCAACAAGCGATCTGAGGCGGTTGCTTCGACTTGATCTAGGCTGATCAAGTCGAATCAAAGAAGTGAGCGAACCTGAAATGATTTGGGACAGACGATTGGGAATTGATTTGGTTGGTTACTCCAGAATTTAGTTTCGGTCGGATGAATGGAGAAATGATGTTGGCGTTGATGTTGGTATGTTCTTACTTTCGATGGTGATTGTTCGGTTTTACCTCGGCATCTCCCTTTATTTTTTCAACAGGAAGATGTTTGAGTTTGCGAGCAGATGAACTGGCTGAAGTCAAGCAACATGACAGTTCTTCTAGGTTTCTATTACTCAGAACGATTAGGGTTTATAGGTGGGGTTTCTTCTATATAGCTAATATAGCTGTTTCAGCTTCCCTATGTAGTGGGTATTTGTTGGTGGCTTGGTGTGTGTTTTCTTAGAAAGATGAAATAGCATTTACGTTTGGGTGTGGGCTTTTAAACTTTAGGAGTTCTTAGATATGATAGTAGTGTAATACTTTGACTATGGCTAGATATCCAGAATTTGGAGTTGTTTGTATCCCCTTTCCTTTGTCAATGTATAAATACATGCGGAGTTTGCTTCCATTCTCTGTACATGATTGTGCCTATGAATTTATGTTGCTTGCAGCTTATCTCTTGTTCCAATTGTTCATCATAAGCTCAAAAAATTCCACTCAGGAAGCCCCTGAATTTGTAAAATGATTGAATGTAACTGGACTTATCTAACAAATGCTATTAGTAAATTTGTGTTGCACAGGGTTATTGTTCTTACCAGATTCCTGATGACTTCGTCACTTCATTTCTGCAAAAGAATTTCAAATGAAAAATAGCAGAGATTGGATTAGACAACAATAGATTTTGTAAAATAAGGAGGTGAAGAAGAAGGTTTCTTTTCTTCTTTTTTACCTTTTGTTTCCTTGAAAAGCATCATTAATATCATCTGTAGATGGCCTGTTCGGATACTTGGATAGTTCAACATATCTTTCCTTTCCCGAAGGGTCATCTACCCTTTTGTAGAGTTCATACCCATATGGGTAAGACATCCTAAAACAAACAATAAGATATGGTCAAAGCAAAATCCATAATTTTGAACGTTTTAAGTTTAGAATCAATCTTGATGTTGAGGGGAAACTCATTGGGAACATGTTGCATTGCCAGGTTCAACCCCCTATTCTAATAGATTTAACATTTTCTTTGGGAATGCTTTACATTCATATTCTAATAGGGTGAGACTGAAGTTGTTACATGGGTTTTCCAACAGAAGTTGTCAGGTTCAAGCTCTCCCCATTTTGTTTCCACAAGAAAAATGGTATACCTTGGGCGGTTTGGCAACTGAACTGTTATTCGATAATTGTGTGTGCACTATTTGGTACACTAACTTCAAATAACTTCAAATTCTTTACCTTAAGTTTGTATGTATCTTTATTTCTTACATTTGCGAATTTCATAATTCTAACATATAATATAGACTTATTAATCTCACCACATAAATGTCCTTTTTATTTTACCTGAGAGCCCCCATGATCGGATACTGTGTTCCTGCATAATAGAGAAGCCGGAAGAAGTAGCAGATTTCGAACGATGCTGCATACTCCAGCCTTTTCTCACGGCCCATTGTCTAATAAGAATGTGAAGCATCAGAAAAGTATTCTGCTCAGAACTCATTCGAAATCGATGATGTTTTTAATACTCACTTGCATTATTCCACTCGAACCAGGTAAGTCCTGAAAAATGGAAACAAGTTCATCATCAAATTACACAAAAAAGAGACTACATAGTTGGGGTCAATTAACTAACTGATAATGAATGCCTGCTTAAAACACATTCACCATGCCTTTCTTTTTCTTTCTTTCCATTATCTCGTAATTTCAGGTGATGTTTCAATGGCCATCTACAATTTACTTAGATCTCCTGTGATTTCTTGCCATTATTGGTGGTTCACAAATCATTGGTAATAATAAAGCTCAATTACTCAACATTTCATATATGTTTGGGAAGAATAAGTATTGATGGATACTAGTTTCCAGTTCATTCCCAAATGTTCGATACAAATCCCAATGCAATGACTTGATGGATTCTAATTTAGTGTCAGTTGGAAACAAACCTTGAGCCTGGGATTTACAAGAATAACGGGTCGGTCGCCAGCTGCATCTGTCATCGCTTTCATATCCTGCATTTACTTAACATGATTTTACAATTTACAAAGCTTCATCCTAAATCGAAGAGTTTCATTTTCATATTAAGTGGAGTTGATAATGTCCATGATGTCCGCTTACATCAATGATACAATTTCCAACAGCATTTTGAGGAGCTACTAAGATAAACATGTCATCTTGCTTGTCAACTTCTTTTGCACCTGCAATTACAAAATGAACACGAATCATATGAAAGCCAAGTCTCCTGCAAATAGAATAAAATCCGGCAGTGGCTTGATTGACATTTGAATTAATGTAGCCATAGTGCGAGAATCTCAATACGTTATTTCAAGTGCATACGTCTTGCTGGGTTCTTAGCTGGAACTAATTAGGACCTGCTTAGGTCTAACCTCCTTAAGGTTTTGATCTTCACGAGAGTGGGAATATACTAGTGGCTGTCTAAAGAGTCCAAAACGAGTTGTCTTTTCAAAGAAGGTGACATAAGATACGTCCCTTTCCAAACTCTGTTGCACCACATATTGGAAAGGGGACTTACCAAGAAATTTGGCAGAGCCTTCCCTTCCTAAATAATTCCTCAACGAATTTCCATTACAACTCTTCCGTAGCCAAAAACACCAAATAACGAAAATGAAACTTAAGGATACGGAAGAAGATGCAAGAATTCCTACACGAATGTATACTTTACAAGTAATGCATTTATCAAATTCAAAATGGATTCAACCACGGAAACGCTCCGATGCAAGACTAATATGGAGCCAAAAAGACTACAGATTCACGTTGATTTTTGCCTACAAGAATTAGAAACTGCCCTTACTACACTTCTCAAGTTTTAGAATTTCATAAAAAAGAGAACTCTTTCTACAGACTATTAGAATCAAATAAACATAAAGGAGGCTCGTCCAAAGAACTCCAAAGAGGAAGAAAGGGATTTTAAGAAACTATGTAGCGAAGCCAAAGACAGAATGCCTATATTCTACTGAGAACGATGACCTTATTTCCGTTGATCTTAGAAAGAGAAAAATTCACCATGCTTCCTTTTGAATTGATTGAACCCCGGGCTAAAACATTAATGCTAACAAGAACGGAAAGATGCTTGGATTGTTCCTAACCCTTCACTACTCGAATGAAACATGGAATACGGCTAGAAGAAACTGATGAGGAGGGAGAACAGACGGAAAGAATCATGGATTCTAGAATAGAAAATGAATCAGAGCCGCTCAACCTCTTTGTAAATTCTTTTATCATCACCCTTGCCTTTTGAATTACCTTTCCATTGATGAAGGTCACCCGAAGCACACACTCCAGTCCTATGAGATTAACATGCAGGTGCAAACTAAAATGCATAAACTAATCTTTCATATATTTTTAGTACCAATTGAACCAATCTTGACAAAAGTCCCCAGAGCCCCATAGTCTCCCCAGTCCATGTATTCTAAGATCCTCCGAGTCCCAGCAAGCTGCAGTGGCATTCCAGAAAGTGCACCTTCCCCCATGGATCCTTGTATGCATACCTTGGAGATAAAATGTTAGATGGTTGGGTACCAGCACTCTGGTCTTGAGAGAAATCAGAGAAATTACCTTGACACGTCTTCCGTCATCAGTAAATGAAAGGGCAATGGTCCGAATAAGTTCCATAAGTGTGCCTATTCGATAGACATCCTGTGCATTGCAGACGCAGTTAACTCAGATCATTTTTAGGGGAATCAGGAGGAATAAGCTTCCTACCATTTCAGGATTAAGCTCAGGAATATTAATCTCCACCTGTTCATTGAGATTCAAAACAAACAAAAACGATCAGCCTCTGAAGGTACACATTTTGATGACAATGTGAAAATCTATGTGATAAATCTGCAACTTATGGATGCCCATTATCATTTTCAATTTCCTAGTCTGTACTTGCAGAAGTATACCATTTAAGGCTTCATGTCATAGTCATAGTGTCGCACAATTATGACTCATTTAGAGTGTACGGGCAGGATATTTAACCTCAAATCTTACTGAAACATATGACTCTATCTGATATTTCATTCAAAAGAATCCACAGCTGAATTCTAACACAGGAAGATAAACTTGTCTAAATAAAAATAACACCAAACCTTTAATCTAGTTCTACCGGCTTGTACAGCACGTTTGGTGGCTTCAAGCACATCATCGTAAAAGTATTTCCTGATTTCTCTCGAGTGAGGAATGTTATTCAATCTAGTTGGTATCCCTCTCCAGCTATCCTGTTAAAAGAGAATAGATAAATACGTACACATGTATATCTATCTATATATTAGAGGGATTCTTATTATAATATCAAATATAAGCTTATATACTTAAGAGAATCTTATTATAACTTTATTTTTTCTAATGAGAATCTTATTTTAATGTCTATTACAAATACATGATTTCTCAAAAATAATAAACATTTCAAATTTCCTATTCTCAGTCATACAGAGCATACCTGAGTTGAAGTACTCTTGAATCTGAGGGTTGATTTCCCTAATACACAGGAAATGTAGGGTGCGATTTGATAAATGTACAAATAAATAGTTTAGACATTCTAGAATAAATGGCTTTTCATATAAGCAAAAAGATGTCTGAGTAAGATCAGATTAAACATTTCAAAGAATCAGCATTGACTAAATATCATTAAATATAAAATTGTAAATACAAGCTACTCTATAGAAATTGTAGTCAATTCCACAGAACACAAAGAATTACCCGACTTTGTAGCCTTTTCTTTTTGTATCTGTGATAACAATGATGATATTTCTTCAAAAATTTCTTCTTTAGGACGGCTTCCATCAATCTGTATTCACAGGGTTGTTAAGAAAGATCACTAAAATTTATATGCATGGAAGAAACGAAGGTTAGAAATAAATGCTGGAATTAAACAGAATAGACATGCATAAGTATGACAAGCACACACATAATTAACGACCTTCTTTGTAATATTTAAGTACACTGGTGCTATTGCTTCTGCATTATGCTTATAAATTTCCAAACGCTGCTTCACCTACACAGAAATCACATCAAATAAATGTTACAATGCCTAAAACGAGCACATGATCAGTCACTAAGACATGTGAAAACAAGCACACAGGATCGCATTCTGGAAATATTTAAACAATTTCTTAGAAGTAACTAACCTTTTCCTCAGTGTCATCAGGCCGAATGACAAGCCTGCCTTCAATTTCCTCCGTTTCTGGGGGAAAATACTTCAGATGGTAAATCTTCCCTGTCTCTGGGTCAAGCCTTCGACCAATGCATCTGTCGATTAGAATTTCATCAGGAACCTGAGTATTAGAAATGTAAAATCAAACATAAAATATAGAAATAGTAATCTAAACACAAACAAAATGTTCATTATCACTGTTATACTGTTGATAAAATTTGAATTTGCTCAAAATGAGAGCCAACTTATTGTGCGATTAACATATAAAACATCTACCTCAAATACACTTGTGGCAGATTCACAATTTTATTGGGACAGAGCTCCCCACAAAAGGGGGAAAATATAAACACATATACACACAGTGAGAAAGAGAGAGAGACAAGAAATGTATCTAGATTCTATGATAATCAAGGCCATCAGTGTAAAGGCATTAAACTGAATCTTATCTCAAACATAAAGATAGTGTACATTGTTGATAAAATCAAAAGGTATGTATTTTGCTCTAAGGGATTATCTTAAATGCTCCTTCTAGGTAGTGTCATAATTTAAATAACAGGTTGAAGAGATGAGCAAAAAGTTCAATGGATAGATCCACAAGTAGTAGTATAAATGGGCGGTTCTTGTAGATATAAAAATGGTCTAAATTCTCTCCTAACTTTAAGATAGAACCATGATCGGAATACCAAGCCCAATAATAATATCCTGTTGTGAACCTGAATGAAGTGTAGTACTCCAGGATATCGAAATATTTAGAAGCCTTAGATGTTTATTTTAATTTTTATTTTAAATAACGAGGACGACGATGATGATGACAAAATGGATGCCCTAACAAATGGAGATTAGTACGTGAAGTACATACATCTAAAATAAGATAAATATCTGGTCTAATCTGCAACTTCTGCAAACTTTCTGCTTGCGAAAGAGTCCGCGGATATCCATCTAAAAGCCATCCCTTTTCTGTTGCATCCTCACATGATAATCGTGCTGTCACCATCTATAAACCAAAACAAGCTCACATCATGAACACCATACAGACAAGTACGTCAATTTTAAGCTAGAAAGAGCTTAGATCCACGTCTTACAGCAGTCACAATTTCATCAGGAACTAGCTGTCCAGAATTCATAAACTCTTTCGCTTTGTTTCCAATTTCTGACCCAGCTGAAATTTCTGCTCTTAATATGTCACCAGTTGATATGTGCACGAGGCCAAACTGGAGAATGAGTAGAAATCAGTCAAGGAAGTAAGTACGATACTATAGAAACTTATGACCTCTTAGGTTTTTGACTTTTTCTTCAAGACAAATTAAGAATGATAAAAAAACCAGTTTTCTGAAGGTGTACTTTCCCTTTTTTTCTCTCCTTTCTCCTGTACTTGTATGAGTAATTGCTGAATTTTTCAGTAATCTCAATTCTCAATACCCAGTTTGAATTATGCCAACATTATAGCGTAATAATAATTGCAACCTTTTATCCTCCACCAAAATATGAGAATATGGAAATATCATGCTTGTGCTAACATTAACATTATCAGCAATACAATTTTCTCCCTAAAGAACAGAATTTCAGCAAGACAACTCAGTCTTCGATCAAACATGTATTCAAACCGGGTCATGGATACAGGACACTTATACAACATGACAGCCTAGCTCGAAAAAAAGAATGTGTAATCTATCACACTGCATTTGATTGCCAAGGTAATATGTAGGATATAAAATCATAAGCAGGTGGCCACGATAACATAAACTCCTTTCCTCTAAGCCTTTATTATTTACATGGTCCTTTTTTACCACTAGGCTAACTCAATTCTCGTTAGTCAACAAATTATAAAATAAATCATGCCATAGTTTAAAACTTTCTCGCTAATTTATTTACATGATATTGGAACAATTTTATTTGAATATTCTACATGGCTAACATACAAACTTTAGGCTACGCAAATCAAGTAAGATCTAGAATATGGTTGAGTAGAAGACAAATTAAATTGCACGTGCAAGTTAGAGCAAGTTAGAACTGCCATTTACTTCAGATTCTACAACGAGATCCTCAGTGAAACTTCAACGTCTTTGTCCCTACTTAAGTGAAAAACCAAGCATTAAGCGTTCATGATTCACATTGCAGGATAAATTACGTATACTCAAACAAAGCATTTTTTAGTATGTTCTAGCAACTGATATGATTTCCTTCTTGTCAGATTACTAATGTTAATTTCAATTACCTTCTGAACGATCAACTCACACTGAGTTCCTTTACCGGAGGCCGGCGCCCCTGATATCATCACCTTCAGCGGCTCCCCAGCTGCACAATTCACCTTCAGCCCCTAACAAACAGAAAAGCTGAAATCACAGAACGAAACAGACGAAACACACAAAGAAAAATTCAGAAATCCGAAAATCCAGAAACGGAACCTTCAATTTAGGGCTTCGAGTCAAATGGGGGTGAGCAAAGACAGAGGTCGAGCGAAGGCGAGTAGGGCGAAGTGAGGATAGTTGAAGAGAAAGAGACGAAGAAGAAGAAGAAGAAGAAGAAGAAGTAGAAGATAGAGAAGATATGCAAAGCGGCGAGATGGAGGGTGTGGAAGACACATTGGTTGATTGTAGGGAAGAAAGTGAAGTGGCCACCATTGTTGCTTGGGTTGAACTGTGATCAAACCATGAGAAACTGCAAATGCAGTGACGGAAGCTGAGGATAATGGTGAAGGGGATTTTAGTGGTGTATACTCAAAAGAAGAAGGATTGAGAAAATTCAATACAACTAATTTCAACGAAAATTTGAAGTGAAAATCATCTTTAAAGGCTAAATTATAGAACATATACCCAAGGCCCAAAACTCTCTCAATAATATCCTTAAATTTAAGAAAAAGTTCTAAAATATTCTTATTATTAGCTTATGTTGATATTTGTTTTAAAAATATGTTTGAAATTGTTAGTACCTTTATAATTTAATTATTATTTATTCAACTTAAAATGTCAATGTTGATAGCAATATTATTGCTTGTATTTTACAAAAATGAAATAAAATATGGGTCTGGTAGATGAATGACCCAAAAGTGGGGAAGAAAATTAAATTTGCCCTACTTTTTGAATTTGAGGTTTTTTTTTTTACCGTTTACTGACATCACATTTGGGTGAAATTACTAAAATGGAATCTACGCAAATTGACTTTTGCTCTCACTCTTTGCTTTTTGCTCTTTGCTCTTTGCTCTCTCAACCTCCTTTTTATGTCGATTTCCTCTCTTTTTCGCTCTCTCGCTCTTTTGCTATCTAGCTTTCTTGCTCGGTCTTGTTCGACATCACAAACTAAAACAAGGGAGAAAAGAAGAAGTCGATCGAAGTAGCGCATGTGAACTCATCGTAGCTAGGCGGAGGAGGAGAAAAAGAAAACAAAAACAAAAAAAAAACAAAAAAACAAACTCACACAAGCTAGTTGAAGAAGGAAGAAAAAACAAGCAGAAGGAAAACAAAACGTAGAAGATGAAGGAGAGAGAAAAAGGAAGTGGGAGTAATTTTGTAAAATTGCTTGAAAATGAAGTAAGCAAGAGAGATAAAAAAAATTAAGTTTTAAAAAGTAGTGCAAAACTCATTTTGGACTTTAAAAATAGGTCTATATGAAATATAGATGTATTAAACTCTTTGTGGGAGAATTTGAAAATATATATATATATATTTAGATTAATAAACTAATCTTTCATACTGTTTTAACATATTAAAATGTACAATATGTTTTTAGTCTCAATTAGATTTGAGGTATAGTTTTTATTTAGTCTCTAAATTTTAAAATGTTATAGTTTTAGTTGTTTGATTTCAATTTAGTTCATAGATTTTAAGATAATACAAATTTACTCTTTAATTTTGAATTTTGTTTCAATTTAGTTCATAAGTTTTAAGATTTACATTTTAAAGTTTGATTTTTCAATAAATTCTTACTTTCAAACTTTGGAGTTTATATTTATTGATTAACTTTAAAAATTATAATGTGAAATTTTAAATTTAATTTTAATAATAATGAAAAAACATTGAAGCTCAATTCATTATAATTCTTCTAAATTAATGGACATATTTGCATTATTTATTGTTTTTTTTTTTTATGCTTATGGACTTTTCTTTTTTAAAAATACAACAAAAAGTATTGATTCACTTCTTACATTAATGTTAAACTTATGAATATGTGAAAATAATGATAGAAATGTCGATAAAAATTTAATATCCTAATTATTAGAAGCATAGTTATTCAAAGCATATGTACCTAAGATAATAGGTTCAAACCTTCAACTCTATATCTTTGAGTGTGAAGAAAAAAACGCCAAGATCGAAAATTTTGCTTCATTCACTTCTCGATTTTGGTCCATAAGTTTTTCTTTTTTTTCTTCCTTCAACAATTAATGAGGCGGGCATAAGAGATTTCTTTTTTATTATTATTATTTATACAATATGCAGAGTAAAGGATCAAACATCCAATATCAAAGTTGATAGTACATATTTGATGTAAGTTGAGTTATATTCGTTTTGGGATAAGTTGTTTCTAACAAGTTTTATATATATATATATTAAAGTTTCTAAGTGATGAATTTTTTTTTTTTTTCAGACCAACATAAACAAAAACAAGAGACTTCCAACCTAACTTCTTCATCAAAAATGATGGGAGAATATTATCCCAAAAACTATCTTTCCGAATAAGAAAGACCTTGAGAGGATGCTAAAATCATAAAAGCATGGGCAGTTTTTGTTTTTTTAAAAAAAATAAATAAATGTTAAAGATTTAATTGTTACATTTTTACAGATTATTGTAACTCAATTGTTGCAAAGAAAGATGAGAACCAAATTAAAATTTTGTTTAAAGCATGAGTAGTTATTTTTCCTTGTTAAATAATAAATACTACTTTTGTAATTCTACTTTTTTTTAGTCTTATTTTATCTTAGTCCATAACCAAAGAGTAAAATTCAAATTTTAGTTTTGGTCTCATCACCCACTTTAGGTCAAGTTTTCAAGTTTAGTCTATTAACTACGATTTGTTGTCTACTTTTAAAACATTCATTTTGGTTCATTTATTTTTTTTAAGAGTATTGTTTCAATCTCTTTGTTTCCTTAATCATAATTTCTAACACAAAACTATTTCATAGTTTCACATTAAATGTGCATAAAATTATTGTCACAATCTTATGAATATGGCCAAACTGGAAATTTTTCAACAGTCTCAACTAAGATGAACATTTTAAAATTACTTGACAAATGAATAAAAGATAAAATTACATACCAAAACGAACAACCAAAATGACCAATAGTCGAGGAATTAAAATAAGATTTAAACCTAATTTTTTTCCCTCTTCCACCGAGATGAAACAATTTGCAACCAAAACATTGGTATTTGTTCTCCAATTTCACCTGATAATGAATCCATACATGTAGGAATGTATTCTAGCCAGGTTTTTTTTTTTTACTAACAAAATCTGTTCCAATCAACTGTATTAAAACAAAAGCATATATATATATATATATGTAAATAGACAAAGGAATGAATGAAATATTATATAAAAGGGCAGATGAAATTGTACCTTTTTTGGCATTCAACCATACAGATAGATCTCAGCAATTAAAAGTACAAACTAAAACCCACATAAATGTGTTACAAACTACAATTTAAAACACCTCAGTATGAGAGCCTAATGTGCCAAAATGCAAATAAGAATCTGAGTATAATCCAGGCAACAATCTCCCTTAAAACACAAAGAAAATACATCAAAACTGGATGGTATTATTGTTGTCGTCTCGTTGAAATGAATCGACGAAAACTAATATATCATATCATGGTAATAAAATAATCCATACAATTGTATTCTTTGATCACCCTCCTCCCCTAAACTGCCACTGATCTTCTTCAGTTTCTAAGAAACTCCATCAATCCAACTTAACTGAAGAGAATAAGTAATGCACAAACCAGAA
This sequence comes from Citrullus colocynthis, assembly GCA_031780015.1. Lineage (NCBI taxonomy): Eukaryota > Viridiplantae > Streptophyta > Magnoliopsida > Cucurbitales > Cucurbitaceae > Citrullus > Citrullus colocynthis. The sequence goes on from QLSR01000031.1 coordinate 512,113, forward strand.
CGAAGACAGAAACCCGATTGTTCCGGTTGCGAGCATGATAGCAAACACCATTAGAAGGGAGTAACCAAGGTAAAGGGTGGAAGAGACCGGTCCGCTCAAGCTCTTGAGATCAAAGATTAGATAGTTGATGGAATACAAAAAGATGTATATGGCAACAGAACCAGATGCAAAGAAGGACTTCCACCACCATTTCCAATCCTCCACACAGAGATGCATGTAGGTAAGAACCAAAGATACTTCAGCGCAAACGACCACAAGAAGGATCAAAACAATGAAGAGAAACCCAAAGACGTAGTAGACACGGCCCATCCAGATACTAGACATGATGAAGAACAGCTCAATGAATAGGGTTCCAAAAGGAAGAGTGCCAGCACCAAGAACTAACAACCAAGATGGGTACCTTTGAGCAGGGATTTCGCGAGGAATTTGATTAGTACGGACTGGATACTCGATATGAGGTGCTTTGGCGCCAAGGTAACCGCCAACAAGCGTTAGTGGAACCGAGATGCAGAACCAAAGCAAGAGCAGAATAACAAAAAGGGAAAATGGAATGGCTCCAGTGCTATGACTACCCCATAAAAGGAAGTTCAGAGTGGTTAAGATCACAAAAGCAATACCAGGAAAGAAGCATGAAACCTTCCATGAGACAGAAATCCAACCTTTGTTGTCACCACAACCGATTGTCCTCCATAAACGAACAGCGAAATAACCAGCTGCAACACCAAGAATCATATAGAAAAATAGCATACCAGTGATAAGAGTTCCACGAGAGGCTGGAGACATGAATCCTAGAGCAGCAAATAATATTGTTACCACTGCCATTCCAAGAATCTGAACACCATTACCAACCATAATACACAAGAGTGCAGAATTTGAAGGAGCCCTAAAAACATCTCCAACAACAAGCTTCCAGCCAGATAACTCCTCATTCATCTGTGCTTGTGCCTCCTTGTCAAGCTCCTCATACCGGGTCAGATCCCGCCTAACAGTCCTCAAGAAGATAACAAAAACAATACCAGCAAGAAAAGTGATCACCATCATAGAATTCATGATTGAGAACCAGTGGACTTTGGATCCCTCCATCTTAAGATAAGCATCCCACCTAGATGGCCATTTGATATCACTCTCCTCGAACATAACTTCATATGTGAAAACAATAGGCTGGCCTTCTTTGATAGGCATCGACACAGTAGTGGGATCACATTGTATCGCGCTAGGATACGTTTGATACATGTTCAAGTTCTTCACCTGATCAACATTGTGCACAATGCTACAAGGTACAACCTCAAACCCAACAACCATATATCCGGGCACATCAGATCCCTCTTTCCCAATTGTCGGGATCAACTCAGCAGCATCACCAGTCCCCATTACACGTGCCATATTGGCCTCCTCATATTTGTGAACAAGGACCTTGAATTTCAAATGGTTAAACACATAGTAAGCATCTTTAACCTTAACCCCAACTGGATAACCAGTCCACCTCAGGACATAACCTTCCTTCTGAGTATAACGGATCGCAGGTAAATTATCAAGAATCAAATTGACCTGATACATTTCATCAATTCTCTCCTTCATGATCTTAAACTGATCAGAAGTCAATGGATCTGAAGAACACATAAAGATATCCGTCTGATTTGTGAACATCTTAAACTGATAAGGCGAGTTCTCAATTCGATCTCCCATCAGAAGCTCACCAAGATTCTCAGCACTGTCCTTAACACCCTCTGAAGGCTTACAAAACGGCAAACTGTAATACCCATATGGCAATTCGGTCTCGATAGATGTAAGAGAATTAACCTTCACTGACAACAAGTCACCAACAATGTATTTGTGGGGATAGCTACCAGGAAGGTAAAACCCATAACCGAGTTGAAAAATCAGAGAACAAGTTAAAACCCAGATCCGAAATCGACTGAACAACTTCATTCTCGACAAACCCATATTCGGTTTGTATCGGATCTGAAAACCCCATATAAGGAAAAATCAATGCCGAATCAAAAAAATCAAATACACAATCATTTAATCAAATTTCATATAAAACTCTAAAACAAATGTTATAAACATACAGGAAACTTCAAATGGGATGAAGAGAAATTAGGCATTGAAATAGAAAAACAAACAAAGTTAAATCAAAACGGCTGAAAATGTCCTTTGCAAGAAATGATCCAACTAACCTTTTTACAGAGATCGAAACAATCTCCCACGAGAAGGGAAATGGGCACCGGCAGAAGCAGAGAATGAAGAAGAAGGCAGATTTGGGAACAGGAGAAATGGTTATGGCGGAAGAGACAAACTTTGTGGAATGAGAAACGTCCCTATATAATGAGCAAAATAAAAATTTCCGTTTCTGGAGCTTTCAGAGGGTCGGACTCGTTTGCCTTTTTACATATTCCGATATTTGAAAAATAGCCCCACATGTTCTATCTCTTTGATAAATAGTTAGACTATTTTTCAAAATGGGTGTTAAAAAATTGTTCAAAATAAAAAATACCCTTTTCCATTTTATAAAATAATTTTCTTTTCATACCGTGGAGCAACTCAATGTCAATCGGAACATAACTCAACTTATTAAAAGTAAACATATATTTTTAACATAGAGGTGAGAGATTCAAGTAAGTGTCATATTTAATACTTTAACTTGCTGAGTTATATACTTGTGCTAGCTTCTATTTATAAGTGTTGTATTAACAATTAAACGTAGATATGTCCACTTTCCCCACGGGGCGGAGATTTCTCGTTTGGGTGGAAAATGGGAGAGAGAGTGGAGGAAAAAATTCCACGAAAACTAAATGGGGACGTTAGGCTTTTTTCTTATATTTATTTTAATAATTTAATTTTATGTTATTTATTTTTATTATATTTAGTTTTCAAGATTAATGGTCAAAATAATGAACATGTTTGAATTCTAATAAATTTAGATTATATATATGAATAATCTGATAGATAATTATTTCCTTCAATTTTAAATTTTTGAGTAATTTCTCTTTAAATATTAATTGCCAATGTGAAACCAATCATATAAAAGTTAACCATTTAATTAAAATCTCTTCAATTTCAAATTTTTGAGTAATTTCTCTTTAAATATTAATTGTCAATGTGAAACCAATTATATAAAAGTTAACCATTTAATTAAAACATTTTTATAATAGTGAATTATGGTAATTAAAAAAAATCAAACGGGAAAAAATTCTCCACATAGAACCCGGGGAAAATTTGGTAGGGACAAAGAGCGGGAAAATCATCCGAGGCACTGCCCCATGGAACCAAACCAAAGTCTCTTTTCTCTTTTTTAAGAGTTCAAAATGTTTGGGTTTTTTTCGATTCTTTCAAAATGAAAAATAATGTATAAGATATAGATTAAAACATTTTTTAAGTTTTTAAATTATACAAAAATAATAACATTGTCAATTTGGACTTTTATTTGTATTTATAATTTTAGTACTGCAGCTCCACTAGATCTGGGCAAATGAGTAATACAAAAGCTAGCTTAGATAAATTAAATTTTAAACCTTCATAATTTGAAGATTTAACATTAATTGAAAATTAAGGTTTTCGTAACCACACCTTTGACCGTTGGAGTTAAGTCAATATAACATTTTGTATAATGACAAATTATTTATTAGGATGTTTACCATATAGACACGGATAGATGTTTATCTGAGTCTATCATTATCTATTATGGATAAAAAATAAAATTTTGTTATATTTGTACATAGTTTAATTTTTTTAATATATAATAATTTCTTATTTATTAGTCAATAAATTTTATGTATGAAATCAAAAGCATGAAATCTTTTTCTCCGTTCAAATTAATTAAAGTGAATTATATTATTATGCTTTGAAAACTTGAAATTTTACTTGTTAAAAAGTTACAGAGTAAAATGTAAAAAAGAAAATCCTTATCTATTAAATATTTTTTAAAAAAAATTGTGAAAAAGGAAAATGCTTTAAAATGTAAATAAATGTTCATTTTGAATTTGATTCAAACCAACTTAAATTCCATGACAAATATATATTTATATATAGAGAGAGAGAGACATTTAGAACTTCAAATAATCAACTTTCCAAATTATTTTCTCTGGTAAAAAAAAAAAAAAAAAAAAAGTGAACTTTCCAAATTAGGCACATTATCATGGTTACCCACTCATAAATTACCTTAATTTAATCAATAGATAAACTACCTTTTTTTATAATGAAAAACTACATTTTTAATGTTGAGAAAAACTATATTTTAAAAGTAATTATATAAAACATTGTTTTTTAGTCTATTAGAATAGGAAAGTTATTATAAATAGAAAACGATATCAACTATTTACAAATATAATGATAGACCTATTCGTGTCTATCTGATAAAGTGATGATGTCTATCTGAGTGTATCACGATCTATCACCAGATAGAAAGTAAAATTTGAAAACATCTCTAATAAAATATTGTTTAATCATTATTTTTACAAGTCAATTTAATTATGAACAAGTAAAAGTGTTTGTTTTAAAATTTTTAATCATCAACCAAAAGTATTGTGTAAACAATCACAAGTAAATAAAAATAAAATTTTAAAATATGAAACTAAACTGTAATAATAAAAGCTCATTAATAATATGAAACTTGTAGAATTAATAAGAATACATTAAAAAAATCTATTTAATAGGGGGTTTGACTTGCATAATTTTTGGATCTATGTTGCAATGAATCCACTTATACTTTTTAGGCATTCTTCTTAACATGTGAGCAACTTAGCCTTCAAGAAAACTAAATGGTCTTATAGCAACTTTTATTTATATATTTAAATTTTTTAGAGAAGTCTTTTAGGAACTTGGATATTACTCTTACTCCAAATGGTCTAAATACCAAAATAAAAATTACATTATTACCCCCAAAAAATTTTACAAATCCATGGCAATGTCATATTTTTCTTTATTAAATTCACCAAACGAAATAACATAAATCTTCGTAATTTTAAAAACTAGAAAGCATGTACAATAATCAAAATTAACTACAACTATAGCCAAAGTCATGAGCATAACTTAACGATATCTGACATATTACTTTTTTTTAGGAGGTTCTTTTCAGATAGAGTAAAATGAACCAAAATATTTATAAATATAGCAAAATTTCACAGTCTATCTGCGTTAGACCGCGATAAATGTGTATTTTGCTATTAGTTGTAAATATTTTTAGCAATTTTGCCATTTAAAATAATTTTTTTTTTTAGGTCAAAATTTGAAATCTCCAATCACTTATAATTGAGATGAAGAATGCAACTTCAATTATAGAGTTTAAAAACAACTTAGACAATTATGAATTTCTCGTTATTTCTTTTAAAAGAAAATTAGTCCGCGATATTGTATGTCTTAACCAATTGAAAATGTTATAATTTTAGTTTGAGAGAAATAATACAAAATTAAAGTCACTAAAGTTGTAGTTCCATTATGTTTGTAGCGATTAGAATCGTTCAATTCACATACTTATTCGACGTAGTTTTTCTGTTATCTCTTTTTTGTGGCAGCCTAATTTTCTATATTAGTTAAATTTTCTTTGGTAACCATGATGTTCCTAATTTTCTCCTTTTGCTGGAGTTTTGCAAAAATCTTGTATAATTTATTTGATTGTGGCTTAAAAAAACAATCGCTAAGATTGAGAAATAATAAGAACATTTTTTTTAAAGGAATAATAACAACATGCTAACGTGGGCATAATTCATAGTAATCAATGTGTATTTTTTATTTTTTGAGACTAGGGTTGTAATGGCTTAAAATATGCATGTAATATATGTTTTTTCTCCTTTTATTTGTCCACCATATTTATTATTATAACTTTAGCAACCATATCGATTTTCTTTTTTTTATAATATGTAGGTAGGAGAATCGAACTTCTGATATCAAAATTGATAATATGTTGTTCGTATTTATTGATCTATGCTGATTTTACCAATTTAATTTGAAATTCATATAATATATATTGCTTTTCTAATAAATTGGTAGAATGAACGGTGGAAGGAACAAAAGAGGTAACGAGATGGTCACCATCCCACAAACAAATGTTAATATTAAATCTGAATAAATAATACAATACGGAAGAAAAAGGACAACAACAAATAGAAATAAATAAATAAATTAGAAATTTAGTTTTTTAAATTTCAAAATATATGTCCGTTTAATTTATACACTTTTTAAAATATTTAATATATCTCTAAGTTTTAAATTGTAAATCTAATAAATACTTCAACTTTAAAACATTAAAACATGTTTATTGAATCTTACATTTTCAATTTTAGTTCTAATAGGTTTTTGACATTTTGACATTTTTAAAATTTACGATTTTTTTAGATACAAAAATTGAAAGTTTAAAGTTATTAAACATTAAATTTAAATTATGCCTAATAGATTAGTAAATTTTATTATTTTTTTTAATATCTCAAAGGTCTATAAGGAAAACAAAGTAGAAAATTTAAGCACTGTTTGGTAACCATTTTGTTTTTTTAAATTATGTCTATTTCCCCTATTTCTTACCATGATTTGCATATTTATTAAGTATAATAGTTAAATTATTTACCAAATTCAAAAAAACAAAAACTAAAAGCTACTTTTTTTAGTTTTCAAAATTTAGTTTCATTTTCTAAACCATGAGTAAAAATTAGATAATAAATGAAGAAAAGTAGTGTCTACAGGCTTAATTTTCAAAACCAAAAATCAAATATCAAAATAATTATCAAAAACATTAAAGAATTAGACATTTTTAAGGTTGTGTGACATATTAGATATAAAATTAAAAGTTTTTAAATTTATATTAGTCACTCTGAGAATGAGTAAATAAACATAAATATTAAATTCCATGCACTACACTTGCAGTTTAACCGGAAAAAAAATTAAAATAATCAATTTGGTGCGTACAATTTAAACTATATGATTTCAGGCTACTCATATAATTTTGATTTAACGTGAATCTAATTCTTGTGATTTCAAAATCAACATATAATTAGGAACACTTCATTAATCATACTTATCGATACATATTTGTTATATTCTATATGCTATAAACAAAAACGTGTACATTATCTAATTTATGTGTGTGTTTATTTATTTATTATTATTATTTTTTTTTTTTTTTTGACATAATAGTTGGGTAAATGTACCCCATAATTGTGTTGGAGTTCAAGTTTTAAAAAATTGGAAAAAAACAGATGGATTTTTCAAGTTGGTAATTAAGTCATAATTTATAAAATAAAATAATTTAGATTATATGGAGTCTATATTGAAGTGGAACTCAAAAATTTTAAACAACATGGACTAAATTGAAGTTGAATCAAAATAATGAGGACTAAATTGCAACTTCCCAAAATCATAGGTACTAAAATGAAATTTAGCTTAATCGATAAAAAAAAAAATGCCAAAAAGAAAAAGAAAAAAGAAAAAGAAATACAATAAAGGCCACCGACGGGACTAGTTTGAGATCTGGACCAATTCCCTCGTCCACAACGGTGAAATGTCAAATGAGTGGACAAATTACAGCGGTGAAACTAAAATAAAATTACGCGAAATTAATTTAGGTTTGTTTATTTTAAACCACATATATTTATTAAGAAAAATTTTAATTTAAATATATATTTTTTTACAAAATTGTTGGAAATTTATTTATTAGAGAGCCCCTCGTGTCTATTAATGGATGTGTTTTATTGTTTTCTGTTATCACAATTAATGAAGGGAATTCAGATAATTTTTTTTAAAAAAATTAAGTCTATAAATACTACTTCTATTTTTAAATTTGTTTTTTTTATTTACTTTTTATCAAAAAATCAAGCAAAATTTTGAAAACTAAAAAGAATAGCTTTGAAAAAGAGAGATTATTTTCAATGACAAAACTGTTGAAAATATTTACAAATAATAGCAAAATATCACAGATTATCTGCGATAGACCACAATAAATCGCAATAGACTACTACCTCTGTCTATCTATACTCATATGGACATAGATAGTAGTCTATCATAGATAGACAGTAAAATTTTGCTATATTTATAAATATTTTGGTTTATTTTTCTATATTTGAAAATAACCCTTTAAATTATTGTAATTAAGAGAGATGCAAATCAATATAAGAAATGGAAAAGAAATAGGCTTATTTATTTATTTATTTTTTAAAGTACAGAACGTATAAGTATTAATACGATTTTAATTCTAATTTAATGAAGGTATGAATTAAAATTAAATTATCACAAATTAGTAACTTTATTATTTTGATTGGCTATGGAAAATTAATTCTCCAATGTCAAATAGATATTATGTTAGTTTTTCTCTCACTTCATTAAAAAGAAGTTGTTTCTTTTCCTATAAAAGGAGGAGAAACTAAGGAGATTAAGCGTAAGAATTTTTTTTTTTTCTATCTAAACTTGGAATATCATTTATCCATTATTTTAGCTTTGTAATCGATATAGGTATGCTTTCACATTTAAAGCTTAATTCTCTTTAATTCGACTTGGGAAATAAATCAACGGTTTTAAGTGTATTAATTTAGAGTTCCTTAATATTCACATAAAAGATTTGTTATTATTATTTAATTCAACTATCGTGGAGGGAGGATTTCATTGTGTGCTCATTTGAGATTGTTCAATCTCAAATATGTATGTCAATCAAAGGAAAAATTTCTAGCACCATGATAGTATGAAAATTTGATAGTCCAATTCTAAATTTCATGTGCGCATCTACACATACATAGTTTGATAGTTTGACAACAAATGAGATGTATTTATAAACATCAAAGATTAAAGTCATCCTATAGTACAATTTGACACTTAATTTTACTAGATTTTTTAAGTAAGGATTAAATGTTTATAAATTTCAATGGGTAAGGATTAATTTGTTTTTTTAAACAAGAACAACCTATCATATTTTAAGTTTATTAGAATAAATTGCTATATGCAATTAAAAAGTACAGAAACTAACATGTTATATAATTGAAGTTTAAGGGTAAAATTGTCATTTTTATAAATAGTTAGGGATTAAAAGTATTTTTTAAAAAATCAGTTATCTACAATGTAAATGAAGTCAGGCCATTTATAAGTTATCATACTTGTCGTAACACTGCCAAAGTGAGCATAACTCAAGAGATATGTATTACCTCTCTTTTTGAAGTTAGAGGCTCAAATTCCCATACTCTCAATTGTTGTATTAAAAAAAAAAAAAATTGTTACAACACTTTTTTGATGAATTATGAATGTGATAATTTCTTCGAGCTTTTATTTCAAATTTAATAATTATAATATCTAAAAGAGAGATTTTATGGCGCTTTCATTTAAAGTTAGAAAATCATGCTAAAACTTGAACGTTGTTGAGGGAGTAAACTTGAGCATTCTTTGGATAATGGATATAATACTAGTTGAATTATGCTTGCATTGACGTGTTCTTTAAATTTTATAGTTTATAATAATCATGAACAAAAAACAACTTGATAGTGGTAGTTACTCCTAACTTTATGATGTGAGGGAGCATTTGCCATTTTATCCTTATTTTTTCTAAAGGAAAAAAGACATTTACTCAGGATAATAAATTAATAAAAATTTGCAAAAATAGTCACCGCTTTTCAATTTTGCATAAAAAGCAAAAATTGAAAGTCAATCTATGAATAAAGTAAAAATTTAATATACCTTAGGGGGTGTTTGACCCGAAAAATTGTAGTTAGAATAAAGTTGTGAATCCAACTCTTTGTTTGGATTAAAAGGGTTCATGAAACTTCGAACTAAATACCTGAACAAGAATTCCAAACACAAACCCACGACTTATCTTGTATATATCACACCTGATTTGACATATTCAATGATGAGTGGACATATACTTGATGTGAATTATTATTATTATTATTATTATTATTATTTATTCAGCTTCTTTTGTTGAATTATGTTGTGTCATTTGTAAACTTTATATAAAATGATTGGGTTATAATATGTTTCCTAAACATGATATGAATATTGATATATCATTTAATGGGAAAAATTATTTTAAGAGGGTTGTTTTTGTAAAATATTTAGGAAAAAATTGTAGTTTTTAAAATATTTAGAAAAATATTGTAAATTTTATGGAAAATTGTGTGTTGGTACTCTCTCTTTTTTGTCGAGGATTTTTTGTTTTTTTTCTTTTCCTTGCAAAGTTGGGCGTCCTTCCCTTTGGTCGAAGGTTGAGGCGTCCAACTTCCCTTTGATTGACGTCTCCCTTTGGTCGAAGGTTGAGGCGTCGAGCTTGCCTTCGGTCGACCCTCTCTTTGGTCGGAGGTTGAAGTGTCAAGCTTTCCTTTGGTCAAAGGTTGAAGCTTCGACCTTCCCTTTGGTCGAAGGTCAAAGTCTCGATCATGGAGAAAATTTTTTTTCCTCTTCTCTCTCCTCCACAACTACAATATTTTCCTAAATAGTTTTCAAAGTACAATATTTTCATAATTATTTTTACTAAATGCAACATTTCAATAAAAGGTCCCATTTAATGTGCCAAATTTATTATATTAATGACTGAATCAAACCAATGAGTAAAATGTTTATGTGTTTCAAGACTCATATTAATAACAAAGATTGGATTAAACTATTAGCAAGCCTAAAAATAGGCACTTACAAACCAACTTTCTATGATAAAAATAGGCACCAGGAAAGAGCTAGACCAACCATTTTTTTGGGAGTAATTGTGCCCTTATAATCTGATAGTAATTGTGGCCATCTAATCGAATATAAATAGTAGTGATAATGACCTTTTAATCAGTTTCTCATTTGATTTATCGTTCCATAATTTTGAAAATTATTTTGCTTTAATCATAAATGTAAAACAATAAGTGTGCATGTACCTAATATACTCATAACACTAATATATCATTATTCATTTATAAATTTGAGAATTTTGGATTTTGTGTCTAATAGGTTCCTCAACTTTTAATTTTGTGTATAATAAATCTCTAACACATTCGAAAATTTTAAAAGTTAATTGATGTATTAGATATAAATTTTAGTTTTATATTTAATAGAATTCTAAAGTTTTAATTTTGTGTTGAATAGATTCATGCATTTTAAAAAATATCGACATGTGAAGAATATATTGGACATCTTTCAAAGTTCAAAACGTACCTGACAAAATTATTCAATACATAGAATATATTTTTGTTCGAGAAAATACCAAATTTAACCTCTTTTTTTAGTAGAACTCATTTTACTTGGGAGCTTAGTAAGTCTTGCCATTTTTATCATAATTTTTTTTTTTTAAGTGTATCAATTTCCACTCTCCATTACGTTTTGTGAGTGGAGTGAGCTATTGAACCACACTCCATATTTAGGATTTCGATTACAGGAGATGATGTTTACAACACTTGTAATTTACAATTAACTACAGTATTGCCAAAGTGAGATTAACTTAGTAGTAATTGACATGACCTTCCATCCTAGAAGTGAGAGGTTCAATCTCTTCCTACAATTTTTGTATTAAAAAAAAATTACAGGGTATTGCACATTTCTTAAAAAAGTTTTTTAAATAAAAAAAAAAGTTTGAGATTGATTATTTACTTTGGTTGACTAGATTTGTGAATAATATATTTAAAAATAAATAAATTATTTTCAATGAAACTTGCTTGTCAGTTTTAATAATTAGCTAATTGTTAAATTAGCTGTATTAACAATTAAAAGGTATGTTGTTGAAATTACCTACTATATTGTATTAAAAAAATTAACGTAACTAGAGAACTAATAATATAAGTATATTTGGATCACAATCTTTTTTAGTTCAAGACCATAATATTTCTTATTTTATTTTTTTTAAACAATTTTTGTATTAAAAAAAAATTACAGGGTATTGCACATTTCTTAAAAAAGTTTTTTAAATAAAAAAAAGTTTGAGATTGATTATTTACTTTGGTTGACTAGATTTGTGAATAATATATTTAAAAATAAATAAATTATTTTCAATGAAACTTGCTTGTCAGTTTTAATAATTAGCTAATTGTTAAATTAGCTGTATTAACAATTAAAAGGTATGTTGTTGAAATTACCTACTATATTGTATTAAAAAAATTAACGTAACTAGAGAACTAATAATATAAGTATATTTGGATCACAATCTTTTTTAGTTCAAGACCATAATATTTCTTATTTTATTTTTTTTAAACAATTTTTGTATTAAAAAAAAATTACAGGGTATTGCACATTTCTTAAAAAAGTTTTTTAAATAAAAAAAAGTTTGAGATTGATTATTTACTTTGGTTGACTAGATTTGTGAATAATATATTTAAAAATAAATAAATTATTTTCAATGAAACTTGCTTGTCAGTTTTAATAATTAGCTAATTGTTAAATTAGCTGTATTAACAATTAAAAGGTATGTTGTTGAAATTACCTACTATATTGTATTAAAAAAATTAACGTAACTAGAGAACTAATAATATAAGTATATTTGGATCACAATCTTTTTTAGTTCAAGACCATAATATTTCTTATTTTATTTTTTTTAAACGAAACTTATAAACACTATTTCTAAGTTTAAATATACTTATAGCTTTATTACCAATCTCTTGAAGTTATTTTAAAAAATAAAACTAAAATTTAAAAACTAAAAATGGAAAAAAATAAAGTTTCATTTCACAATAATTTGATTTTTTTTATAAACTCGATTTTAAAAATGAAAAAAATGAAAGTTTCGTTTCACAATAATTTGATTTTTTTTCTAAACTCGATTTTTAATGATAAATTTTTAGAACAATTTTATTGTTTATTAGTGATAAATGTCTATCACGATTTAGTAAAAATTTTATATATTTATAAATAGTTTAGCTCATTTTGTAATATTTAAAAATATCCCTTAACAAAAACTAAATTTGTAATTTAGCTAAAAAATAATTTAGAGTTAAAGATTTTAAAATAGAATTTAAAACATTTTTGCATTCTTTTGAATATTTTATTTTGAAAAAGTTTGAATAAATTTTATTTTTTAAAATAAAAGATATTTTAAGGCCAGGTTACAATATTTTTAATCAGTGAAATTGTTAGAAGTGATTGGTACAATATCATTTTCACTCCTAAATATAAATGATGTACTCAAAAAATAAAAACATAAATATAAAAATTATGGCGAAGAGATGGCTGAAATTTGAAGCTCTATCCAGTAGCTTCGAGAATGTGATCGCTTTGTTTTCTTGCGTCTCATTTCCTCCCCCCATTCTTTCTTGTGGGTAACCGCAACAGAGACGCTGAAATATAGAATAATTCTTGGGAAAAGCAAAATCGTTTGCTTAAATTACAATTTTATTTTTTAAAATACAGTAGTAATTGCAATTATGCTCTCAAACTTTTAATTTCATAATTTGAACCTTCAAACTTTTACAAACGTTAAAATTGAGTTAAATGAGATCTTTAACATTTGCATAAGTGATTTTATAAATTGAACCCTCAAACTTTTACAAACGTTAAAATTGAGTTAAATTAGGCCTTTAACATTTGCATAAGTTTGAGGATTCAATTTTTATCATTTGTGGGTTTAAATTCTGTAATTATTGTAAAATCGAGGTCAAATTTTAACACTTATATAAGTTTAGAGACCTAATTTTTACAACTAGAAGTTTTAAAGTATAATTGCAACTATTACCATACTTGGGTGTTTTTGCAATTTGCCCAAAAAATTCAAATATAACAAAATTTCACTGTGCATCAGTGATGGTCTTATCATCTATCGTTATCTATCAGTGATAAACACTGTCATGAATTACAGATAGTAACATTTTGTTATATTTGTAAATAAATTAACTCATTTTGCTATATTTGAAAACAACCCTTTTTGTTTTCTATTCAACTTAGTGTCTCTACTTTAAATTGAATTCTTAATCTAATTCGTCAATTGACGGGTTCAACATTTGTTAAGATCCAATTTGTATCTTTGATATCCTTTATCAATGTTCGTAAATATATAAAAACATTGTATATATCTTAAGACTTCAAGGTTGATAGTTCAAGTTCATACCAGCCCATGTTGGCAAGAATATTGTATAATTAGTTTAATAGGAATAGAAACACTAATAACAATATCTATAACTTATGACATGTTTTAGAGTGATTTTAAAATGGTTAAAATCATTTTTTTTCATGTTTCAAAATCACTTTAACAATATTTTTAATAATTCAAAATCAATTTCAATATTATGAAAGATGCATTTAAAAGTGTAAAGTCAAACATGAAATTGAATTTGAGTGATGAAATATATGTTTCAAGGTGATTTTAAACTTGACAGAAGTTATTTTAACATTTTTAAAATCATGCCCAAACATGCACTTAGTTTTGGAGTATAAACAACGTAATTATTAATTTGAATAATTATAAATCTTTTGACTTACATAAATAAATATTGATATTGATAACGATGATATTTTAATTGTTGGTTTACTATTGATTTTTTTTTAAAAAGTTTATCTCTATTAATTCTTTTGCGAAATGATAATTATTATGTGAACAATTTAGATAATAATTAATTTTGAATAATTAAATTTAAAATTTATTAAAAATATAAAAACTTAATTCAAGATTTATTGAAATTACTATAACTAGAATTGAATAATTGAAAGTTTAGTGATGAATACAGATCTTAGAATTCATAAGTTCAATTCACGGTGATCATCTACCATAGATTTAGATTTTTTTTTATACTCAAATATTGTAGGATTAGGTGTGTTATCTCATGAAATTAGTTAAAGTACACGTAAATCGACCTCAAGCACGGTGATGCAGAGAAAGAAAATTAATTAAAATATATAAATTAAAATAAAATGTAAGCGGAATACCGAAATGATATTTGAATCCAACCGTTTTGTTTTTGGTGTTCCAAAAAAAGCAAAAATAATAATAAAATTCCACGTCAGCAGGAAGTGGATCAGCCAAAAAAAACCAACCAAGCGAAAGCAAGCTGAATACTACCACTGGTGGTACAGAGTCTCACACAACGACTCCTCTTCTTTCCTCCCCTCTCTCTCTAATCTCTATCCTCAATTCAATTCAGCCATTCCATTTCTCAAAGTCTCTCTCTCTCTCTCTCTCTCTTCTCTGTTTCATTCTTCCATGGAGGTCGTCTTCTCTTCCAAACCTCAATCACTTACCTTCAATCCATGTCTTCCTCTCAATTCTTCTTCCTCCTTCTCCTACTCTCGCCTCCGCTTCGTTCGCCGCCAATTCCTTGGCTGTAGCCACAATCTCCGTCCTCCTGATGCTCTTCGCTCTCGACCAAGGTGCAGAAAGCTTGGCCTGCTTGTTCAGTCTCCGAGGTGCATTTTCCGAGCTACGTTGAGTTCGAATCCGGTTCTCATCGTTGTTGCTGTCCTTACTTTCTCCGCTGTCTCCTTCATCTACGTGAACTTCAATAGGAGGAAGAAGAATGCGGTTGAGGTATGGTTGAATAATCGATTTAGACTTACTTCGTTCTTGTTGTTTTCTTGTTCGCAATTTGGTGAATGTTTCTTTTTTCTTTTCCGTTGCTGCATTAGGAAAATGAATGGACACTGTCAAGATTCAAGAGAATGACTCTCGTGTTCTATTTCGCATTGTTTCCTTCTTTTTAAGTCGTGTTTTCTTGTAGGAGAGGTATAATTAGGATAATTTAGTTGTTCGAGAGATAGATCAATGTAATAGCTGCAATCATGGTTGTGCAGTTGAAAATTTACCGTGGATTACATCGAACTCAAACCAGCATTTCGCTGGGAAGCTAATTTCTATTATTGTTTGATGAAATTAACGGCATGACACTGTTCGTAATATTTGATAATTGAGTTATCTTTATTAACAATTTACTGAATCCTTGATTTCACTTTTGGAAGATGCTTTTACTTATGTCATGGAATTTTTATAATATTTAGTCCATTAGTTTTGGAGCACATCATGGTATTCGAAGTCTCATGCATAAAATATGAATGTAAATTGACGTTTGGGATTTTCATGGGCTCAACAATTTAGTTTGTTTGATTGATTTATCTGTCATTGTATTGTGGAGATAACATGTTCTCTGGATCTTGTACCAATCACAGCGTTCCCAGTCTCCAAAGCTTGCCTTATCTCAACTAGGTAGAGGCATCAACTGGTCTGTCGATGGTCAGATAATGGGCTTTAGGGATCACCATGGCGACTTTTTAGAGCAGAACATTGCCATAAAGGATAGAACTGAAGAGAAAAGTTATTCTGGGGAAGAAGAGACTGTTCTGCAGCTTCAAAAATCTGGTCTGTCACATGAGGCGAGCATCACCGAAACATTAGAGCCATCTGTTTCTGAAGTGACAATTTCCAAGGATAGTGAATCTCTGTTTTCAGATGAAAGTGAAGCAACAGATCCTTCTCTTCTTTCTGATATATTTGAATCTGGCGTCCTGCAGCCTCTTATTTTTGCCAATGACATGACTGAATTACAACTGAATGGATCTCATGTCAAATCCCACACTGAATTGCCTGTTGTGGTTGATACAACTGAGATTCCACCTATAACTGGTCCCTTATATGGTGTATATGATCAAGTGATTGAACATTTCAAAGCAGATGGTGAGCTTCTAAAAGAGGAAAAATTCACTAGTTCCAACTCTCAAATTGAAGAACTGGCTAGAGAAGATATTTACATGTTCTATGAAGATGCAAAGTCAAGTAATCAAACGGTGACTTCTTCTCGTACTTCTCATCTATACAGCCAAAAATTTTCTTCAGTGATGATTAACAGTGTCTCCAGAGTAGCAGAATTAGTGTTAGAGGACTCTCTTCAAGTTGCAGGTAGTGGCTTCAATAGGATCATGATGGTTCTTACCTTATTTCTTTGAATAGGCAGCAAAAATGATTTTCTTTCTTGTATGCCAACATTATTTCCTTAAAAATCTTTTCATCTCCTTATACCATATTCCAATTCAGTAGCGAATGTTTTTATAAAACTCAGGGTATGATCAAAGAAAAGTACCTGATGCAAGATTTAAGGAAGGTCCTACAGGAAACAGAAAAAAATCTGGAGGAGGCAACAATATTTCCAGACATGGGGAAAGAAAAGAACCCAGTCTGCATAAAGGAAAAGTTGTGAATGGGTTACCCTATCCAAATGGGAAGCATGTTCATTACAAAAATCTTCATGTAGATCAATATAAATCATATAATAAATGCCTGAATGGTGGAAGGTAAGTTTGATTTTCTTTCACGTATTATGCAGTCAATATTTTAACTCCGTTGTATCAATTTGTATGGTTGATGATTTACATTAAAGTTATTTTTAAATGATTGAAAATAGAAAAAAAAAAAAAAAAAATCTCCAGGACACCCCTCACTCAATCATGGTAGAAGTCTGCACTGATTTATGTTCAACTATTTCTGAAAATCTTTGTAACTTATTTCTTATTTGTGGTTTCTCAGGTTGCACGACTGTATCAAAATACTTCAAGATATGGAAAGAGAAGGCTTATTGGATATGAATAAGGTAAAATGTGTACAACTTTTTTATCATCAATTTCTTATGACTTATCTGAACCACAACTAATTTAACGAGTTTTCCGGCTGTAGATTTATCATGGGAAGTTTTTCAATATTTGCAAGAGTAAAAAAGCTGTTCAGGAAGCTTTTCAGTACACCGCACTTATTCCAAACCCCACATTGAGTACATTTAATATGCTCATGTCTGTATGTGCAAGTTCTCAAGATTCTGAGAGTAAGTTAATGTATTATTTACTATCATTTGATTCCTTCTGTCTGGAAACAATCTCAATCTTTTACTATTCACAACCATCATTCTTTTAGGGTGCATAATTTATGCATTGTAAATTTAGGAGCCTTTCAAGTTGTGCGGCTTGTCCAGGAGGCTGGAATGAAAGCAGATTGCAAACTATACACTACTTTAATCTCAACATGTGGCAAAAGTGGAAAAGTGGACGCAATGTTTGAAGTATGGTTTCTTTCATTTTGGTTATCTGTTCTTAGGTTTCACTAATGCTTAGGCTATCTCATTGCGGTTTTCTTTATGTACTTTCTCACACATTTCTGACGTGTAATGAAGCTTCTATTGATTTATTGATATGTTATCTTGAACTATTGAATTTGGTAAAAATGTTTTACCTCCTGTTATTTATTTATCTGTTTTACTTAATTCTACTTGGAAAAATAATGTACTGAGTTTTTCAGTACTTTAAATTATAACAGTTGAAGCGTCCGTTGTCTTTCCTGTCAGTCGGAGATTCTGCTAGCAGTGAATTTGAATCTCACACATTTATATAATTGGTCCATCTGACATCTTAACTACTTCCTCTAGTACCTAAGAAGAATTTATTTTTTATTTTTTTATTTTACCTTCTAAAATTATGGAACATGCTTTGAAACTGTTCCTCCTCTTTCATTTGTTGAAAACTTGAATGATAGGTTTTTATGTTTTAACATGAGTGTCCTGTTTTCATTGAAATGCCTGAGCTTTTTGCTTCTAGGTATTCCACCGAATGGTTAATGCTGGAGTGGAACCTAATGTTCACACATATGGGGCACTTATTGATGGTTGTGCAAGAGCAGGTCAAGTGGCAAAGGCATTTGGCGTGTATGGAATCATGAGGTCAAAGGTATGACCACAGATCTAGTCGTCCCTTTTTTCTCATTTTATCTGATCTTATTTGTTACTTGTATATATAGATGTGCAAACAAGGGCATCCAATATATTCTGTCAAAAGGCTGAATGTTCAAGTTGTATTCTAACAGAAATACGAATTCTTGCTGATAAGATATTCTGTGCAGTAGAACGTGAAGCCAGACAGAGTTGTATTCAATGCACTTATCACTGCATGTGGTCAGTCAGGAGCTGTGGATCGTGCTTTTGACGTGCTGGCAGAAATGGGGGCTGAGTTACATCCTATAGAGCCTGATCATATTACAATTGGGGCGTTGATGAAGGCATGTGCAAATGCTGGTCAGGTATGTTTTCACTAAACCTCTAGGTTTCTTGCTGTCCTTCAATTTTCCTCTCTCTCTCTCTCTCTCTCTCTCTCTCTCTCTCTCTCCAGTTAGGTTGTTGATGTCGGTTTTAAGAGCAGAAAACTCATGCATTTCTTATAGGTTGATCGAGCAAGAGAAGTGTACAAGATGATCCATGATTATAAGATTAAGGGCACACCAGAGGTTTACACCATTGCTGTTAATTGTTGCAGTCAATCTTGTGATTGGGACTTTGCTTCCAATGTATATCAAGATATGACCAGGAAAGGAGTACAACCTGATGAGGTATGTTATATTGATGAGTTAAGTACGCCTTGCTTGGATCATGGATGATTCAGAATAGAGACAATAAGTTAAGGGTCTGGGTATGTTTCTTTTTGAATGTTTATTAAGAGTGGTTTCGGATTATTAAACAACTTGATCCGGCTATAACACATGGGAAGTAAGAAGAAAGAATTGTTTCAAGTTTTTGGACAGTCTTCTGCGTCTGCTGTTGTATCAGCTGCTTTTTGATTCATACATGATGGTGCTACTTCTCACATTTAATATTTCATGCAGATTTTCCTCAGTGCATTAATAGACGTTGCAGGCCATGCTGGTAAGCTGGATGCTGCCTTTGAAATCTTAGGAGAAGCCAAGACACTAGGGATAACTGTTGGCATTGTGTCATATAGTTCGTTGATGGGTGCCTGTAGCAATGTGCGTATGTTAAATGTTTTCTTTTTTGTTCAATATTGACAAGCATGCTGGGAATTCTTAGATTCTTAGATTCTTCTAAAATGTTCTGATTTTATGCATGTCACTTGAATGCATTTTTCTTCTTGCATTGTCCGCTCTCTCACTCTCCTGGAAATGCATAGTTCTTTGTTTTGTTGTGTTTAGATAGTATGAATTGTCTTCAATTATTTATTAATTATTTTAAAATTTCTATGAAATTTTAAATATTACGAACTCTATCCTGACTTCAAAAACTTCATTTTAGGTTCTTATAATCATTTTTTTTTTTCACATGATACTGGTTAGTGATATGAATGTACAAGTGTATTTTGACAAAGTATGGCTCATCATTTGTAACTGTTTTTTCAAGGATCTCATATTGGAAAAATGGAAAGAACTCACGATCTTTATAAGATACATGAGTTACTCCTATCGTTACCAATTGATTTTGAGATAGAATCTCATACTTATCTAATATGGTATCAGAATACATGAAACTCAAATGAGCAGTCCAAAAATAAACTAGGATCCGATCCAAGAATAGTGGACACAAAGAGGCACCATTTTGAGGAGGCATGTTGAGAATCTCACATTAGAAAAATAGAGAGACTCACAATCATTATACGATGCATGGGGTTACTCCTCTTTTTGCTAATTTGTTTTGAGATGGAAGCTCATATTTATCTAATAGTTGTATTTATGGAAGTATCTGTGCTGTCCTGCCACCATCATATTTTTACTTAAGGCTCTTATATTTGACTACGGAGTGAAATTGAGTATGCTTTTTTATTTTTGTTGTTATTATTCTCACTTTTTCTTGTGTGTTTGCGTGTGTGTTACAGAATTAACTGTGACAATAAAAAAAACTTCCCAATCATTGTTTCAGGCTAAAAACTGGCAGAAGGCGTTGGCACTGTATGAGGATCTCAAGTCTATGAAGTTGAGGCTAACTGTATCAACTGTGAATGCACTAATAACTGCACTGTGTATGTCCCTTTTTTGCTACCTTCTATGCTCAATATCCTGATGGAAGTTACTTATGATTTATCATTCTTAATCATAAGCCTCATTTCCTCACTTTTTCAGCTCTGATATTCTAAATTTCTCTAAATTTCTCTTTTTGTCGAAAGTACATTTCTAGTTTTGTATTTTGACTATCAGTTCTTGTCCTTTTTTTTTCCTCCTATAATGATTTAGTACTTGCAATTTTATTTTAAAAAATTGATGATTAAGCTCCCAGCATTAAAGAATATTCTTGAACTAACAATTTACTCTTATCTTGGTTGTGAATGTCGAATAAAACTGATTAATTTTTGCTATTGCATGTGTACATCTTTTATTTCTTGGCTTGCTGGAATAATCAATCCGAAAAATACATCCTTAGATTACGGACCTTGTTATGTCTAAGGACTTAATTATTATATCTATGAAAAATATAGAAACTAAATGGTTATGAAAAAGT
Source organism: Citrullus colocynthis (assembly GCA_031780015.1). NCBI lineage: Eukaryota > Viridiplantae > Streptophyta > Magnoliopsida > Cucurbitales > Cucurbitaceae > Citrullus > Citrullus colocynthis. The sequence goes on from QLSR01000031.1 coordinate 533,220, forward strand.
TATAGTTGAACAAAATATTAGAAGAGGGGCAGAGGGACAAGAAATCTATGATAACCATTCTTTTTCAACACAGTTTATGCACGAACAAAAAGTTCTCATGGGGGAAGGAAATATCATGCTAGTTGGATAGAGAGCTTTAGGTGGTTCAGAGCTGTAAGCACCTGTCGAGTCTGCCAAAGTCATTACCATTCAGTAACAGTGGCTGCTACGCCCTGAATTCAGCTTCCCTTGAGCTTCTAGGAATGGTATGTGGCTCTAAGTAGACCAGGGAACTGGATTAGAGCCTAAGGAAACTACAAGCAGCAATAAATTATGGATTTTTGTGATCCCCAACCCAGTTTGAATCTAAAAGTGCTTTGAACTTGAGAAATTTGATTGGCACTTTTAGAATAAATACTCAGAATTCAATGTTCTCCTTAGATGTCAATAAAATCCATTTTAACAATGATGAGCCGAGCCAGGTAGAGGCAGGGGTATGCGTATAATGTGAAACTCTTCCTACAGCATAAGAAGCGGCTAGTCTTACAAAGGTTAAGCTACATAACGCACCAACTATTCCCTTTAAGATCTAGCTTCCTCGACAACAAACAACTTAGAGGAGTCGACTAGAGTCTTGGGAAGAAAGTGTCTTACATGGTTCTGCACTAGTATCACAAGCATATTTAAATTGAGACACAAAAGTGCTAGCTTACTACGTTGGACTTTCCAAGCTCATAAGTACCTCGAGGAACCAAAATTAGTCGTTTCAGTTTGTGCAGTTGAGAAATAGTATCAATGTGGTCATTATGTGTGATTGTTATGTCAAGAAGATGAACATAGAAGGGAAGTTATTTCACCAACATTTCTCACAAATTGAGAGGTTTGGTTTGAGAAGCAACAAAATCAAATGTCAATTAATGAGATGTGAAACATTTAATGCATATACAGTTCAACTTCAACTACTTACAACTAACATTTGTAGTATACAGTTAAAATAATGTGCATTGCTTCTATAAGATAACATTAGAATGTCACCTACAGGTGATGGGGAACAACTACAAATGGCTATGGACATTCTAACTGAAATGAAGGGATTAGGACTCTCCCCGAACAATATTACATACTCCATACTTACGGCAGCAAGTGAAAGGTAAATACAACTGGCTTAGTTTTGTATCGACAGCATTAATTTAATCCTTATTCTCACTAGCATCTTTTTCTTAATTGTCTGTAGGAATGATGATTTAGAAATTGCCCTCATGCTCCTCTCTCAAGCCAAAGAGGATAGGATTGTGCCGACCTTAACTATGTATAGGTGCATAATTGGTAAGTTGATAGAATTCAATTGTCTACACCTGTTTTTTTTTCATCATAAAAAATACATTTGTTTTTTGTTTTATAATTTCATTGTTATATATTGTCTGCTGACCAACTGTTTACGAATAACAATGTGTTTTTATTTCAGATGGATTTTTCGTGTTTGAAAAGAAAAACAAAAGAACGCACGTCTTTCAACTTATCATGAATTTTAACTACTTCTGTCTCTGATTCTGGTGCCCTACATTTCTGAGTTTCAAGAATATTTTCTGGCTAATATCTTTCAAAAATTACTTTGAATTGGTTATTTTTTTGCATTTTCAACTTATCTTTTTTCCTGATATTTTCACAGGCATGTATGTGCTTACTTAGAAATGTTCCTTTTGCCCTTGATAGATTACTCTTATCTTGAGTTAATTGGTTTAGCCTTTTTATATTTTTGACTATTCTTTAATCTGATCTTTTCAAAGGCATGTGCTTACGAAGAATTTCAGATCCCTCTGGCCTTGATAGACCCCTCTTGTCACTTGACTCTAAACTGCCTCAAGTCGATAGTAAGTGGTATGAGTCTTCAACTTTTGAAATTCGTTTACTACCGTTTTTTTTTTCTTTCTTTTTGGCAGTCTACTGAAAATATACGTAGATTTCTTATTTAATCATCGTATGGTACTTTAATATTAACAACCATAAATCACTACCTATGATACTATAGTGTAACTTGTGAGATTATTCACCATTCAAAATATTTTTCCTCAGGACAGCACAGGCCTTAATGGTGTACCGGGAAATAATTGAAGCCAGAATTGTTCCGAGCATTGAAGTTTTATCTCAAATTTTGGGCTGCTTGCAGATTCCTCATGATCCCGCCTTTAAAAGTAGACTCATAGAAAACATAGGAGTAAGTGCTGACTCATCAAGATCGTCAAATCTCTGCTCCTTGATAGATGGCTTTGGTGAATATGACCCTCGCGCATTTTCACTGTTGGAGGTCTGTGCAAATATGAAGCTGGTTCCATATTCTTACTGAAAATTTTCAAAATTTTAATTCGTCTGGTAGATCTGATTTTCTTTTTATATTTACTCCCAATAACATGTAGGAAGCTGCTTCACTCGGAGTTGCTCCATTTGTATCCCTCAAAGGAAATCCTATTGTTGTAGATGTCAAGGAGTTGCAAATTCATGCAGCTGAGGTAAGATTTTTTCTTCACCTAGCGAAATTGGAGCTAACAGACTAACAGTTATTACTTAATTGAGAGATAATCGATATTTCATGTATCGTACAATGTTGATGGAATTACTACTTCAATGTATGTGTTCCGAAATTATTTAACCTTTGGAATCATTACTCACTAGATAAAGTTATAGTTAGCTGTATTTAACTTTGTGTTAGGACATGGGAATCAACTAATTCCCGGGTTATAAAAAGTAACACTTTGACATTGAAATTTAAAAGTGTTTCAGATGACCCTTGACATTCAGTAGAGACCTGGTAGTTGAATGTATAAATGAGATATCCTACGAGAGAATTTTCTAATTTCGTGGCAGCTTAAATAGTTTTTTGTTCTTTTGTCTTATGTGGCAGATGGTAACTGCCTCTTGTTGCTTCCTCTTCCTTCGAACCCTTCTTTCGTAAGTCTTCCTCTTCAATATGGAAAAAAATGAAGAAGGTTCAACTGTTTTAGTACCCTATCCTCCTCCCTTCCATAGCGTCAGCCAAATACATGACAGACACCTCATAAATCTTTGCACTGATATTGATTGAAAATGGCTAGTTGCATCGGGACCTACTAAATCTTTACATGCCTGACTAGTCATTGGCTGTTTGCGAGTGAGTCAGTTCAATTTCCAGGGAAGTAGCCCCCGATTCTCCTCATGCTCAAATAACAAACGCAACCCCATGTTCTGAATTTTTTGTGTTCTTTTACATCCTTCAGGAAAGGGGTCATTTTTTGTTCATCTGGGTGAAGTAGTCCCCTTTGTCTTTGGTGGCAGCCTCCTACTTAACATAAATTCATATTTGGTCAAGAGGGTGCGAGAGAGGGAAAGAGTATGGGTCTGGGAAGAAAGAAAATAAAAAGAAATGCCACCTGCATTGAAATAAAATCACAAAACAAAAAGAAGAAAAAGAAAAAAAGGACACTTGTGCCACATAAATGTAAAGAAATATAAACGAAAGACTTGGCATTTGTGTAATCAACGTTGAGTATTCGTCAGTTACGAAGTAGATTTTTCACAATCATTCCAAATTAATTGTTTTTACTTAGGAGCCAGACAGAGACCTTGAACCAAAAGTGTAGGATACAAAAATATGACTTTTCATTAATGATTTATTGCCCGGCAGCATAGTCAATTCTCCATTCCATTGCTTGGTTTTCTTTGTGTGGATTCAAATGGTCCTTTTTCTGCTTGTAAAAAGACATTATTTTGTGTCCAACAATGAAAGGTTAACTAGCTATGCTCTGGATTAAATCAGTATTGATGATCCTCAGAGTTTTATCTTTCCATTTACTTCCAATAGTCGTAACCTACACAAACTTTGAGTAGAATATGTTCAACATGTGTGAAAAGCAATTCAGAAATAGTGTCATACATGACTGAAATTGTTATTCAAATCCTGCCAGGTTTACCTCTTGACAGTTTTGAAAGGTCTCAAACATCGGCTCGCCGCTGGTAAATGACATATGCATTTTTAGTCTTTTATCTTCTAATTACTAATGCACACAGTTATTATTTGTTGTTTTACAACCACACGAACTCTTTCATATTGTTTTCAACTTCTTTGATGAGATTGTTACAAAATTGAATGGATTTTAACCACTTCAATTCTTCCTAGTATTACTGGCCATCAACTGAAAAAAAAAAGGAAAAAATCATGACATTGAGGATAAATTTTAAGATATTCTTCAAGGATTCCTTCTCTCTCTCTCTCCAAGAAACATTCTTATTTTTTTTGGACACATCCAACTTCTCATATATAATTATTTTAATTCTCTGCTTTAAATACTCAAGTAAAGATCTCTACAGCTACATCTTTTTGGGACCAAAATAATTTGTTATGATGTTGAAATTACTAAATGAGTTCTTTGACTCAAAAGGAAAGTTGTTACTATTATTATTTTGGAAAAGGAGATTTTCTTAACACTACTTGGTGATGAGGGAGGGCTAATAATTTTGAATTCTGATTAAATTTCTTTTCTTCAGGTTCAAGGTTACCAAACATAATGATCTTACTGCCGAATGAGACGACGCAAATTCTCTCTCCAAAGGGGGAAAGGACCATTAACCTTGCGGGAAGGTGAAAAGATCAAAACTTATGAAGTCAAACTCAGTTTCTTTTGCTTCTTTATTTTGCATTCTTATAGCATGAACTTAACGATCTTGATACCTAAACAGAAGTCTCAGCTTGTTAAGATATTGCGGTGACTTGTTTTTTTCGCACACGTTGAAATGATCATATTATTAATCTAAATGCTTTAAGAGTTAATCTTTTCGAGATCTGAATAGGAAGAGTTTCATTGTTTCCTTTAAATTGCTGTCTCGTTTTTGTATTTCTGTTTCTTCTCCATTTTCGGTTTTCAGTTTTTTCTTTTGATTGACCTCTTTGTACTTTGGAACGTTAGTCTCTTTACATTAAGAGGGAAAAAAAAAAAAAAATTAACCCGAATACAATGGTCTTACAGGGTTGGACAAGCAGTCGTGGCATTGTTGAGAAGACTTGGACTTCCATACCAGGGAAATGGATCAAGTGGGAAGATCAGAATAAATGGTTTGGCCTTGAGAAGATGGTTACAACCCAAACTTTCCGATTCTCTAAGTGGAAAACCAGGAGAGTTCAGCTCGTTTCAGTCACGTCTAAGAAAAGGAATAAGCCATCAGCAGCGTAATATTCGCATTGGGAACCTATCATTGGATTAAAGAGGTATGCAAAAACATAAACATTAAGACAGTTTAGGAATGTCTGATGCATTTTGGTACCATAAGCAGATGATCAAAACTGTCGAAACCAGTGACCTTCCACGCCACTTCAATCCAACCCGCTGCGTTTTTAGAACTTCCTCGTAAATGTTAGAATAAGTAGGCTATTGGTTCTCTCGATGGCAATGCTAGTTGAGGGGGACGTATGATGCGGTATAGAGCTTTCGGTTTTGTGGCAAATTCATGGGAAGAGAGGAGCAATTTGCAGAGTTGTCCAAAATATTTCTGGTCAAGAAGTTCATCACCAAACTTGGTAGTCCAATTATGTGAAATTGATCTTCCCCTGCTCTGCCCTTTACCGAGGTAATTTATGTTATATATACGAAATGGTTGTCAAATTTTGTAATGCAAAAACATATGGCGACTTTATAAATTCATCTTTCTTTCCTTCTATTTTTGGAATGAGATGTAAAAATGTAAAATGTTACTAAAAATTTGTTGACCCATGAGTTTGTTCACTCAAACTGCTGAATCCAGAGAAGAAATCCGGGTGTTTCTTGCATCTTTTACATAATTATTAGGTCAATCACAGCTGAGTCTGTTATCGACGAATAGGTCTGTCGGAAGAACATTGTTTATTTTCTTGTTACGGTCAAATTTGGATTGACTTGAGAAAAAAAATATTTTTTAAAAAAGTTTATTTTTATTTAAACTCTCTTGATAGAAAGAGTTTAAAATACACTTCAAAATCTATTTTGAATTGGTACTAAATATTTTAATTTTTTCAAAGTGACTTATTTTTTAAATTAAACCCTTAAAAATGTATTCAAAACGCACTCTTTTCCTCTTGGATTAAATTTAGATAGTTTGCAATTTTTAGTTCCTTCTCTTAATGAGTTTAGTTCATCTCACTAGAGGTTTGAATCAAGTTTGCGTTTGGGTAGAGAGTTGAAAACCCTAGATTTATATAACATGTGCTCGAGTGGTTGAAATGAATGAGTCTTAAAAATTCAAGGGTCCGTTTGGATTAATTTAAAAAATAAATGTTTTTCATAAATTCATTTTCATTTAAATACTTTTGATAAGAAGTATTTAAACTAAAGATACCGATGACTTTCAAAATCAATTTTGAGTGATTGTCAAACACGTGTATTTCTTTCCAAATGACTTATTTTTTAAATTAAACAATTAAAAACCATTGCAAATACACCCTAAGTTGATGTGGTTTGTGTTTGGTCTATGTATATGAGGTTTGTAAATAAACAAAAAAGTGTAACCAAAGAGAGTTCAGAAGTCCAGATTTTGTTTGAATTTAAATCACGTTCAACTTAATAGAATCATAGTTTTGGGAAAATAGATCCATCCTAACTTCACTCTCGCAATTCCTTGCTGTCAAACCTAACTTTGTTTAATCTATAAACTTTGAAGTTTGAAGTTTATGATTATTTGGTTATTGGACTTTCAAATGTGTGTAATAGATCCCGAACTTTTAATTATATATTCTTGAAAATTTTTATATTTTGTAAGATTCATGAAGGTTAGATTTGTGAATTTTAAAAAATTTGAAATTGGGGACTATTTTAAAGTATGATGGCAAATTTCATTATTTTGGTAATCTAATGCAAAATATTGCCGTTTGATAACCATTTAGGCCCTATTTAATACCCTTTTGGCTTTTCATTTTTTCGATTTTTTGAAAATTTAGCTTGTAACCCTAGTTTCACCCCTAAGTTTTGATGTATTTGGGGCTTGTTGCATATACAACAACAACCAAATTAATTGTAGAATAGCAAAACCTAAAATTATTTTCAAATATAACATGATCTAAATCTCCTTTGCAAAAAAAAAAAAAAAAAAAATGTCAAGGCCAACTTATGTGTACCTTGACTAATTTCACGAGACAACTCGCCTGATTTTACAATATTTGGGTGTCAAGGAAACTTGCAGGATATTAAATCCTAAGTAGGTAGTCATCATGGATTTAACCTATGACCTTTTAGCCCTTTATCAAGATCATACTCCTTATTTACTACTAGGGCAAACCAGATGGTTGATCGTTTAGTTTAATCCTAGATTGTATTGTTATTAGAACTACAGTTTATTAGAGTCCATCAATGCGATTGTTGATAGACTTGTATTTTTTACTTATATAATTTTATTTGCTAAGTCAATGACTATCAATATACAAAAGTAGTGAAGAAAATTAGTCAGGGTAGGCTTCTTTTAATATTAGAAACTACCACTGATAGGTTTCTAAGACTAACATCAATGTTAGAATGCTAATAGTGATCAACTTCTAACAGTAGTTTATCAATGATAGAAGCCTATCACACATACCTTTTTCCTGCTAAAACAGGAATTAAAAATAATAATTATCATTATGTCATATTTGCAAAACCATATGTAATTTGTATATTTGCAAAATCTTATGAATTTTGCTAAAACTTAATACCCGTTACAATTTTCTTTTGTTATCCACTTTATATGGTTATCTTTACTGTGTAAACATTTGATTTCTTAGTCAAATTCTAAAAACAAAAACAAGTTTTTAAAAACTATTATTTTAGGCTCAGTTTGGTTAACCATTTGGTTTTTGGTTTTTCAAAATTAAGCCTATTTCATCACAATTTCTTACAAAGATTTGCATATTTCGTAATCAAAGGGTTGAATTTTTAACCACATTTAAAAGCAAAAACAATTTTTCTAAAAACTACATTTTTTAGTTTTAAAATTTGGATTAGTTTTTTAAAATATTGGTAAAAATAGATAACAACGCAAGAAATAAATTTGGAGGTGGAATGAGTATTTATAAGCTTAATTTTAAAAAACAAAAAACCAAGAACCAAATAGTTACTAAATGCCGTTGTTCTTAACCTTTGGCTTGGATTTTGAAAACACTCCGAAAATGTAAATAACAAAACATACTAACCAACAGATGGAAGTAGTATCTATAGACTTAATTTTCAAAAACCAAATGGTTATCACACGTGTCGACAATATTAAAAAAAGAAAAAATTCTTATGTTGGATTTTCCTTTTCATGACATCCAATTCATTCTTGTTTCAGAACCCACCAGCTCCAAATATGTTCATAAAAGAATATATTTGAAGTTTAAGCTTTTTAAACATCTCAAAGTAAATAACATCATTCAATACCTCAAGTGATCATAACATAAACTCACTTGAAAATAAATTACATTAAGGACATATGCTAATATATAAACAATACAAGAATGAAATATTCATGAAAAGGATTTTTCCGATCACATTCTAACATTTATGGAGATTCTAAATATCTTACTAGGATTTCCTCCTGTTTTGTATTGAAATAGAGTTCTACACAAAGCCTCTTCTATATTGAATTAATCCATCCCAACAACATGGACAAAAATATTAGCCCTCCGTAGTCAAAATGAATTAAAAGATGATGAAAAAAAGAAAAAAAAAAGAAGAAGAAAGAAAGAAGAAGATATCTACTTAGCCTCATCATGAAGTTAGGAAGTTAGAAATTCAGCTGCTCCACTTTTGCCTAAAGATTTCAAACTTTCAACTTTCTTGATGCAATATTTCAGTTCTTGTTGGATGGTTAACCTTGAAGGTGATAACACAATGTCTTTCCAAACTGATCCAGCTTCACAAGCAGGACTTGGTTTTTTATAAAGTTCATAAATGGAGCTTGCTTCTTCATTTAAGCTCCCAACAGTTCTTAGACACTTTATTTCTTCTGGATCAACCAACAGTGTCTTATCTTTGTCTTTCCATCCAATGAACTTCATATTTAAAAAGGCTTTTAAGTCAATAAACATAACATTACATGGGGGGAGGTTGAATATCAATTTATACAAGGGCTGTATCAATTTAAACCCTCATCAATTTACGGCCTCTATTACGTTCTGTTTGGGAAAACCTTGTGTAAAACTTATAATTGCACTAATTAAACCCCTAAACTTTCATAAATGGATCAATGTAGACTCTTAGTCATAATGTCTTGGGAGTATCATCCATGCATATACTTTAGTTGTCCATTTTGTAAAACCGACATTGGAAGAAGTCTATTGTGTTTTGAAAATTAATGCATGAATGATTTTCGAAAGTAATCGTAACGAAGTGTCTAAATTGATTGGTTTATGAAAACTTGGGAGTTTAATTAACTCAAATTATAAGTTTCGTACGATGTTGGTCGAACGAAATTTGGAGGGTGTAAATTGATACATTCACAATTGTCCAGGGTTTTAATTGACAAAACCCCCAAAGTTTAGGGGTATAAATTGATATTTGTTCGAAAAAAAAAAAAGAGAACTGAACTTATGGCTCGTTTAGATTGACTTTTCAAGTGTTTAGAAATATATATCTTTTTGTACCTAGAAACATTTTTTTAAGCACTCAAAAAGTCAATCCAAACAAACCCTTTAACTTGGGAGAAACAACAAGGTTACCTTTGGTGGGCCTTCCAAAGCATTGGTGCAATATAGCCTTGCATTATCGACGTATTGGCAATATGTTAAGAATGCATTTGCAAATCTCTTGTGGGATTTCAGTTGAGATTTTACTCTTACAGCTCTTCTACACATGAGAGCTCTCCTGTTTACAATAAGGAAATGCAACTTTAGACAATAATTATTAGGTTTAAATACTACTTTGATCCTTTTACTTTTGGCTTTAGTTCATTTTGTCCCTATACTTTCAACTTTGGTTCATTTTGGTAATTTTACTTTAAGAATGTTAATTCTGATCGTTGTACTTTCAACTTTGGTTCATTTTGATCCTTGAACTTTCAAAAAGTGACCATTAAAAGTATAAGGACCAAAATGAATATTTTTAAAGTATATAGACCAAAATGAACCAAAATTATAAACTAAAATGAACCAAAACAAAAAATATAGGGACCGTAATATCTCAGGATGAGGACAGAAGGGTCATAAAATCTCATCTAGAAGTTCTAAAATTGGATTCTCAAAAGTTTTATCTGTACCTTATGCCTCTTATGACGGCTAAATAAGCATCACAAACAACTCCAACAAGTTCAATCCTGTATGGTTTTCTTTTCTTGCCCCCAACTTGATCTGGTTCTTGATCTTCTATTCGTTCCCAATAATTTTCGGTTACAGTGCCATCATCACCAACCTTATAGCCAGCTCCCATTCGATAACGTCGACGGTGGACATTCCTAGCCATTGTAATTGTCTGAACTACGAATGGTACCCACGACAACGTTCCATCCATGATCACATCTCGTCCTTCATTCAGTGCTGTCACTAGAAGTGATGAAGCTGCATCTGTGGATGACTGGTGCACCTGTTTGAAACATCAAAGGTGTAAGAAGGTGCAGCAAGGATCACAAGTGAAGTGCAAGAATATCTAGTTCATAACAGATTTCAAGATCTAAAACTATGGCCTAAAGAAACAAGATGTTCATAAAAATGCCTTTTGCGTTCCTTAGGAAAATAATGAAAAAGGAGTATCAATCGGTTTTTTATTTATTTGTTTTTATTATATTTAGTATTATTATTTTTATATCCTCGAGTGTTCATGTCATCTCAACTAATCTCATGAAACAACTTGCTTGACCCTACAACATTTGGGTGTGTAGTAAACTCAGAATATTAAATCTTAGGTAGTTTGTGACCATAGATAAAACTAATTCCTTTTAAGTCCTTCAGTAAACCCATGGCCCTTATTGTGTAAATAAACAGCAAGGTTTGAACTCCACACCATGGTGTGGTAAAGCAAATGCTCAACCTCTGCACTAGGTGGGGTCTTTGAGTGTGCATATTAATTATGTATCGGAGACTATTAACTTGTTTGAAATGACTTTTCAAATACTTAAAAAAGTTTTTAAGCACCTAAAGAAGTGTTTTTAGGTACTTGACAAGTCAGTTTTCACAACAGTGAAAACCATTATCTTATGAAACTGAAAGCCATAAAAAGCAAAATGAGAAAAATTTATATATAATCTCAAAGCATGGAATGATTTAGAATGAAGATTTTAGAGGTGAAATGATACCAGTTCAGCAGTTTGGAGCATGTCATGATGATGGCCAGTGGAGTTAAGAGCTCTATAAATGACATCTGATTCTTTAAAAGCATCTGCCTCAATTATAACTGCGTTAGGTCCTGCTCCTAACCAGAATGGCCTGTTTAACATTTCATCCAAAAGAATATATCAGTTCATATCTTCTATATGCCATTATATATGCTTAATATATTTGATATTGTACAAATTTACTTAGCTATATCTGATGAAATTTGACTTCATTTTCATAACCCAAGATGAATATTCTTACTCTTTGAGAATGTCCTTAAGCACAGTACTCTTCCCCGCCCCCATACCGCCGCCCATGAACAGGAGCATTGGACTTCTATCGGCATGAGCCATGGGAGCCATCACCTCTGTGCATTGGGAGTCGTCGGTGGATGCAAGTCCCATTGCTTTCATCTCCTCAACCAAAGTTGTAAATACTCTTGCAACTTTCAGGTTCTTTGTTACCCTCTCAAACCTCTGTTCCCTAACAACATCACAAAAATGATATGGATGTAAGTGAAGGTTGTTCTTGGATGAGTTGAAACGAATAAGCTCGGTTTGATAATTACTTGGTTTTTAAAGATTGTGCTAGTTTTCGCATGAATTTCTTCATAATGGTTTTCATCTTTTCTGAGTAAACTTGGAGTTCTTAGCCAAATTTAAAAAACAAAAGCAAGTTTTAAAAGACTACATTTGTTTAGTTTTCAAAATTTGACTTGAATTTTAAAAACATTAACAAATCATAGAAACCATACTGTGCTTATAAGCAGAGAGCCTTACAACTAGAGATTTAGGCATAAATAATAGTGATCTAATCTCAAGTAAAAATTGGATACCATATTTCAAATTCTACAATTAATGTCATTTGATACCTACTTTGATATCATATTAAATCACCAATCAACCCAAAAACTTAAGTTTGTGAGTTACGGCAAATTTAATTATATCAATATTTCAATACTCCCCTTCCCTTCACTTGTGGGGCTTGAAAATTTGGGAAAGAAATGACACTACAAAGGTTTGAACACAGAATTTTCTGCTTTGATCCCATATTAAATTACCAATCAACCCAAAAACTTAAGTTGATGGATTCCGGTAAATTTAATTATATAAAATACTTCAACAATAATCAAGGCTCAAGAGATGCCCACCTGGTTGCAGCCATTACAATGCTTCTGAGCTTCTTCTTTGGCTCCTGGTGGTCAGAACTCAAAATCTGACCAAATTATAGAATCAAGAAACTCCATTTATGATAAGTTCAATAAAACATTTCATCAAACACCTTCCTCTCTAATCTACACTTTACCTGACTTATCATAATATCTGTTTGGTTCCAATGGAATGCAAAATAACTGAGAATGCATCTCTCAAACTCTTCCACAAGTTTGACAAAAAGTGAATCTGCATGCAGCTCACTTGAGAAAAACGAATATATATCATCTTCACATTCTTCTGATTTGGCTATGTACTCAGAAGCCAACTTGCAAAGATGTGGGCATTCATGTATATCTTTAAATCCCATTTGCCTTGCTGATAATTGAGAATAAAATTAGACGATTTGTTAAGCTGAAAGAACCATAAATGAAACTATTGATAAGAATGTTAAATCACCGAATTTAATATTATACCGATTCAACAAGTGGAAATCAATATTAATTAAGGAGGAAATAACAAGTTTAATCTATGAATTTTTAAAGTTTGTGTCTAAAAGTTTTTTAAATTTTAGGTCCTCGAAGTTTTAATTTGGTGGTTAATAGGCCCTTGAACTTTAAAGAACCTCTAAACTTTAAAATTTGGGTCTACGAGTCTTAGACATATTTGAGAATTTTAAAAAACAATAGATCTATGAGATAGAAAATTGAATGTTATATCTAATAATAAGAGGTCAAGCTTTTAGTAGTGTACATTATACACATGAATTTTTAAAAAATGTCAAATTGGTAAAAGTTTGTGTTTAATAAGTCATTAACCTCTTCAATAATTATTTAAAAAAATTTACGCACTTAATAGACATAAAATTGATAGTATAAGAATTTGTTACACACTTTTTATAGTTTAGGGACGTTCCGGGATTAAGAATCTATTAACAATTTTTAAAATTTAAAGATAAAATGAACATAAACACAAAAGCTTAGAGACTCAACTTATAATGCAACAACCATTTTGGATTCAAAATCTTGTTCAAATTTCAATCTCAGTCCTATTTGAACAAAAATAAAGGTGGATATCACTTTCTTGATCCTCCAACTAATAGTCTTGCTCGATAACAATTTCATTTTTAATGGCTTAAAGAATGTTTTACATGTCTCTCAAATTGTTCATGTATTATTAAAAGTTGATTTATTAGTATTATTATTGTTTTATAAAAATGAGCTGTGTTTGTTTAAAATTTTAATTAGTGTTTTCAGCTAGTTAAATATATATATTTTAATTTGTAAAATCAAAAGTGGTGAACTGTTTTATATATATTATATATATTTCTACAATAGAGGTGAATCTAGAGGTGAAAGATTCAAATCATAAATCTCTAGGTCATTACACACATACTTTTATGACATTAAGCTATGCTCACTTTAACTTTAAAGTGAAAAAAAAAAAAGAACTTAATCGTTTTTATTTGAAACACACTTTCATAAAGCATCCCCTACACATCTTAAAGATACTTTTCTGAAAAGCAATGCAATTTTTTTTTTTAATTCATAAGTGTTTAGGTCAGCTTACGCATACTGAATATTAAATCTTGACCACCATGGATTAAACCCATGACATCTTAACCATTTATTGAGACTATGTCTCATTTTTTACCACTGGCCAATAAAACATGGCTAAGTATCCATACTCTTCGAGATGATTCGGACAGTAAGTGAAGTTGTGAAGTTTGGAGAGTAATGAAGTTGAAATAGTTGTGAAGTTGTGGGATCCATAATGTAAAGAGTTAATAAAACATAAAATTGATGTTTTGAACGACGTCCACAACTCTATTCCTCCAATTTCAACTTCTTGGACCAAACATCTCGAAATTTAAGGTATAAAAGTTCCCTAATGCAATTTATATATATTCTACCTACCATGGGAAGATCAGTTATATTAATTTGGTGGACATTAGTGTAGTTAATTTTGAGTTAATTCTTTATTAGTTTGTTGGTTAGTATTTTAGATTTACTTTTTTTTTTTTTTTTTTCAATAACTTGAGAGTGAAAAAACAAACCATCTATCTTTATAATGGTAAATAGATATTTTTATCTCCCTACCTATATTTGAATTTAACATTTTTTTTTTGTTTTAGATTTAATTAGTTATTTGTATACATTCAATAGGAATGGACACCCCAGTAGTTATAATTAAACTCTTAATACCAAATATACACTAACATACCCATTATTTATTATATTGATTGTTACCATCAAATAAATATTACAATTTTAACCCACATATATATTTTTAATCTCTATAAATTTTAAAACTATAATATTTTTTCTGAGTACAATACGGGTGGAGGAATTCAAAACTATAACATTAATCATTAAAAATTTGATTTTGATGCCTTATGATTTGATTGTAACAATACTTATGATTTGTGTATATTACAATATTTAAGAGTTACTATAGTAATTTTATAAATTTAGAAAGTGATTTGATAAATTCAAAATTTGAAGAAATTCTTTTAACTCAATAATGTAAGGTGAGAAATTCAAAATATTTTAATTAGTTGAGTTATAGTAGATTGACTAAAAATTTGAGAATAAAATGGTAATAACTATAAAGTTAAATTACAAATTTGGTTCTTATAATTTGTAGAAATTTAAAATTTCATCTCTATAATTTTAAAAGTTATAATTTTGTTCGTATAGTTTGATAAAACCTTATAAATAGTCTCATGATTTGATAAAATTTCATAAAGACTATTTATGAAGTTTTATCAAACTATAGAGACTAAATTCTCATTATAAACTATAAAAGCTAAATTCTAATTTCCTTCCAATTATAAGAACTAAATTTCCAATTTAACTATTTACTAACATAGTTCCCAAACTTAGGTTTGAGGTTATTAAAAAATTTCAATAAGAAAAGAAAAAGGAAAAATCAAGTTAAATAAATGATTATTTTTAAATATATGATAAATTATTTATAAATGTAAAAAAATTTCACTCAAACCATTGAAATCTAAGACTAAAATAGAGAATTAAACTTTTTTACAAAATAGTTTGATTTTTATTTATAATAATTTTTCTTAAATAAATTGAATAATTTCATTAATGTAAATTATGAAAATAAAGAACGCAAGTATATAATCTTTACCTACATAATGGGGAAAGCTCTCGAGCTTTTCAACGCGACCCGTATCCGAAACTTTCAAGCGAGGGATGATCTTTTGATCTCTTAGCTTTCGAATCCGATAATGCATTGCTGCAACGATGATCAATCCAATCGAAGAAGCCCAAACTATCTGCCCTAAACTCGGTTTGCTGCCACTTTCTGAACAAAATCAAACCAAATCAACACCTGAAAGAGAAGGTAAATCCATTCATTTTGTATAAACTTCTATCTTTTTACCTTTCTGCATCATTGTGAATTCAAAGAATTGGCTGCAATTTCAAATTTGTTCTCTCTAATTCTAAGATTGGAGGACATTCTGCTTAATCCCTTTGAATTGTTCTTGTGGTTGCATGTTAGCTCTGTGTAGTTGTTGTTACAGAGATGCCCAAATGGATAGTGAGATTATAACTGTAAGATCATCAATTTGCCTTTAATGGGAGAACTTATCTCTTTTTCTTTAGTTTGAGATTTTCAATGGGTGAACTGCCATTTGCTATTTTGGGACTTTTTTTGGTAGGATTTGAAGGTAATAAAGAGAAGGAAATGTTTTGTGATCTAAAATTGTTTATTAATGGTCAACATTGGTTTGTGGTGTAAAATGTTTTATCCTTATCAACCACTTGTTAGTATGTGGTTATATGATCACTGGTAAATTTTATGTTATTATTACTTTTTTTTTAGTAACGTGGTAGAAAAATTTGAACATTTGACGGAAGGAATACATGTTAATTATTGCTGAGTTTTGTTATTGTTGGTCTTTATGATGCGATCTATGAACTTTATAAATACAAATAAATTAGTTTAACAGTTTCTACTTTGAAGATGAGAAAGTGCTTGAAATTTGGAACTAGATTCTCATCTTGACTCTGATATGATAGCTTTCTTCATAGTACTCTCTTTAATGAAGAGTTTTATGTCCAAAAATGTAACATCCTATAGTGCATGTGGAGTTTGCATTTTGATTACCAAAATGTGTCTTTTGACTTTTGAGTTACTTTCGTAAGAAATTTATATATCCTCACTATTGACTGTTGAGTGAAGAAATTTTAAAGGAAAAAAAAAAAGAAAAAAGAATGAAATTTGTTTTTAACCTCACCGAAATCACAAATAAATAGAAAATTAAAGTTAAAATTTAATTTTTGTCTTTGTACTTTCATGAAAATAACTATTTAGTGTATGAACTTTAGTTTGTAACAACTTTCTCATATGCACCCTCACTGGTCACCCTTTCACAGATGGATGCATCTTATTCAGGCTTTCCTATGGAGCCCCTGGATTGAATGGAACAACCATCTCTTCAAAGACAAGGGAAGCTCATTTGATAAGT
The DNA here is from genome assembly GCA_031780015.1 of Citrullus colocynthis. NCBI lineage: Eukaryota > Viridiplantae > Streptophyta > Magnoliopsida > Cucurbitales > Cucurbitaceae > Citrullus > Citrullus colocynthis. The sequence continues at coordinate 550,096 of QLSR01000031.1, forward strand.
TTTTTGACCGTATTATTTATCTTTCTATGACTTGGTACAAATGTACATTGTTCTAATGCCTCTTATAGTCTATCATCTCTCTTGACCAATTGGAAAATTTTTTTGTAACTCCTTTGGTTTGGGCATTTAGCCATTCTTTTGTAAATTTCATACATCAATAAAATTTGTTTCTTACCAAAAGAAAGTTCAATTAATCCGAGTTGTACCTGCCTGTAGGAACATTCCAACAAAACATTCAAATCTCTTCAATGTTTCAAAAAGATATTGAGTCTTATGCTTTGAGGCAAAATTCTAAGTTGTAGCCTCAAGACTTACACCTTCGTTGAACCATGAGAGACTCATGCTCCTCATAGAAGATGCATATGCCTTTGTGAAAACGCATCGAGGCTTAAAATCTATGTGCTGCGTCTAATCAATTAGACAAATAATAGTGATTGCCCAACTTCTTCAAAATATTAAGGTTGCCCAACTTCTTCAAAATATTAAGGTTTGAGTTGTGACAATTTGAATTAGGACTACTTTTACTGTTGTGACTTTAAAAACATTGTAGGCGAACATTTATAGTATAAATCAATCATGTTAATGATAATATTAGTTGTAGTGATTATAAATATATTCTTTTAGAATTTTTGATTAAGTGATTTTTGTGGAGGTGAATTTTCTCTTTACACTTTTATATGACAATTATGTTTAGCCGTACTTGGTCATACCAATTTAGGATTTTTAAATTGTTTTTTCACTCACTATTTGAGGTTTATGCCTCATACCGCCTTGAGGCTTACACCTCGTCTCTTCGAGAGAAAAAGCCTCAAAGCCGCCTTTAGCATTTTAAAACATTGAATTTCCTCATTTGTGGTGTAATACTCTGAGAACAAGTCGGTTTTGTTTTTCCGACACAACTCTAATTTTTTTATATATTTATTCAATCTAAATGGGGTATTCACACCATTTAGATTGACCCAAAACTTAAGTTGATAGGCGAAGATGAATTTAATATTATATAATCTAACAAAAATGGTCAAGAGGCTAGATGCTTTTGGAGCATTGAAAAAGATGGGAACTTTTCATCAAGATGATTGACAAGGGCCCTTATTTGAGCTGATAATATGGGAAAAGAGAAGCTTTTATCGCTCTATATAGAAAGGTTAAGGTTATATTATCAGCTAGTTCTGTGTAAAATACAGGTCTATGAACTTTTAATTTTATGTCTAATAATTTGGAGAAATCTATGTGGACTTATGCCCGCTACCATTGAAATATTTGGTGATATAGAAGTGTTGGATCCTTCAAATGTCATTAAAGACGATTTATTGGTTAAAAACTTTACCAATCCTATCGATTTAATTCGATTAAACCAAGTTTAAACTTCAGATCTGTTTAATCTTCAGTTATGTTAAAGCAGTGTGAGGTAACCAAGTAATTGGTAAAATTTGAAATTCGAGCTCAAGAGGGATGTTTTTGTAAGAGAAGAATGCAACTTCCATTGCTCAAACAACAAAGTTATTGTACAGTATTATCCTACTCTACTTCCTAAAATTTGGAGGTGACAAAACTGTGATCGAGAACATTTCTTTTTTGTTCTTTCAACTTTCATTCATGATGTGTGTTGCCTAGCAGTGAGATTTATGAAAGCATCTTCTCTGCACGGAATCGTCAAGCCGCCCATCGGATGGCAAAATCCAAATTCTTCTTCTGATCTATTGAGCAGATCTACAAAAGAAGGATGCTTCAAGTATGATATAGGAACCACAAATCTCTTCCTTTGAATCTCTCCCACATAAACTGCAATATGACCTTTAGGAACATCAGATTGATTTCTTGCAGACATAGCTTCATTTTTAGAATGTGCTTGGCATTAAGAAGAATTGATGGCAAATGGATTCCCATATTGAAAATTTACTCAAAACAAGAGAAGGGTGAGTGAGTTTGAATGGTGTTTTGCTTGATATGTAATTTGATTAGGAAATAGAGTGCTTGTTGGATGAGAATGACTTCATTCTTATTTGTATTTATAGCAGATAGGAGCCTTTGAGGACCTACTTCTCCAAAGGCTCACATGACTTTGCTCTATCCATTAGAATTTCATTTGCTTTTTTGCTGGTCCCACTTTTTCCAATAAATAGAGGCCAAGAAAATTTAGCAACATACCATGTGATACTCTCCAATTCTCATTAAGTGCTTCATTAGTGGGCCTAACCAATCTGTGAATCAGATGAAATATGAGATACTGATATGATATGATTTGATGCATCAGTTTGTCTGAAGTCTCTTCCCTTACCTAGAAGCTGGGTCCATTGATGAAGCAATTTCCTCATGCAAGGAGGTCCAATCACATGGATATGTTGGCTTGTTTTTACAAGCCATCTGTTTTGATGTGTTATTCCACTGGAACAAGCATGGTGTTGTTTGGAAATTGAATTACAATGTGGCCTGTAGTTTAGCAAGTTGTGGCGTACATATCCAACACAGATGGAGCCAAGACAAAGGATGAAATGGAATGGAAAATTCTTGTGAGCTGACAAAGTCATGGTACGTGGGTTCTCTAAGCTGTCTTGGGTAGCCCACTTTTAGATGCTCATTAGAAATGCTCAGGCAACTTATTTCTTCATGACTATAAATATAGATCCTAAATGAGTTTCAAATACTAGATATTTCATGATTCTACTTCCAACTTCTTTGACAACGATCAAGTTTAAACTTCAGATCTGTTTATAGTCTTTCGACCACTGCAAATAGATTTAACAATGGGGATTTGTTTGCCATCATCTCTGATTCCTAATGCCAAACAAATTCTCAAGGTACAAGTGGATTTTAACATGAAGAAATCAGATGTTGTTCCTAGAGGTTTTTCTGTAGTATAGATATCCAAAGGAGACTATTTGTGGTTCCCATTTCATACTTGAACCATCATTTTTTCCAACAGCTACTCAACCAAGTAGAAGAAGGTTTTGGTTTCCATCATCCACAAGGTCTTACAATTCCTTGCAAGGACTGCTTCATTGATCTCACTTCTAGATTAAGACACTCTTGAAGGATGAATATGACAAAATAATCACTAACCAATTCTTGACATATTTTTTTCTCCTACTTTCTATTTCCTGCTTAAATGTTGTGTATAAATACAATTTCAAGCCTTTTGGAATTCGGATGAGTTTCTTTGTTAGTAAATTTCCTACCAAAACATAATACAAATAGATTTTCAGTGTCATTGCCTGTTTCTTTTGCTTATTCTTTGATACTCGTCTGTTCATTGCTATCAAAGTTGCAGAAGTGGATATTTGTTGTACGTATTTTAAAAATGAACTGATAGACAACCTTCCCATACAAAAAGGTCCAAATTTAAATAAGATAACCATATTCTGTTCATAGAACAAAAATGCAAGTGGAGTTGACAATAACTGAATCTTGGTTTAAGTAATACTACAAATGGAGATTGAGTTCATACCCTTTGTCATAGACATTCTGAGACCCTTCAGAAAATTGCTCGGAACTGATGATAACTTATATGCAACAACTGCTCCTTGCTGCTCTTTGTTTGTTTGTTTGTCTTCTTTAGATGAATAAGCTGAAGTTATCGGCAACCATAAAAATAATTGTACGTTTCTTTCATCTCTCTCAACACAAGCATCAAAACTTCTTTGTGTTGTGATTTTTGGAGTGCTTAATTGCTCAAAAAATCTTCAAAGAAAGCTTCAAGTCATTCATTATTGCCCTTAGTTTGTCCTCTTTGTTTGATGGATAATGAAGATTCTCTTCATATTTTCTTTGGATACTGTTGTTCGATAGAATGTTGGAGGAAGTCTTTTTCTTCATTTAAGCTTCATTGGGTTTGGAGCAATGATTTCAAGTCCAAGGTCATTCAAATTTTAGTGGGCCCTTCATTAAAAGTATAGGCACAAACTTTATGGGGTAATGCAGTGAAAGCTCTCCTTTCAGAAATTTGGTCGGAGAGGAATTAGCGTATATTTCAAGACAAGCCACTTCTTTATTTTGCTTGTTATGAATTTGTTCGAGTCAAAGCCTCATCATGGTGTTCTCTATCTCCAAGATATTTGTTTAAACTTGAATTTTTTTACTGCTTCTTCAAAATTTTAGTCTATGTTTTGTATTATTGTTCTAGCCTTGTTGGCAAGTTTGCAGTTTTTATTTTTGTTTCCTCTCACGTATTTTAAGCATTAGACTCTTGTTTATTATTTCAATGAAAAATCTAGTTTGTATTTTTTTTTCCTTCTTGATAATCTCTTGGATATAGAGTTTTATGTTGTAAATATCTCAACATTGATCCTATTGTGCATGTAGATTTTTATGTGACTTTGCTATTAAAAATCATTGTAAAGAATATGAAATAATTTATTTGTAGCCGTTTCTTCAAGATAAATAATTTCTAATATTTCTTGTGTATAACAATAACAAAATATTTATCCCCCACAATAGCATAGCATATTATCTTCTAAATGTAACACTCCAACCATTAGAATAAATGACTTCAATGGTATCTAAGTAAACTTAAAAGAAAATTTGAAACAAAATATATGATTGAAATTGTTTTAAACATCCTTTAAAGTCTCATATGTCTGGACTAGTGTAATATAATACTCTTAAGAAAAAATAAGTTAAAAAGAATTATTTGACATCCATCTGACAAGAAATCTTATCTATCACATTGCATTTGACATGGTACTACCTTTCTTTCATTGCAGCCTTTGCAAGGAAGGGACTTGCAAAGGAATTTTTTTATTGAAGCAACGACGAGCGTTATAGCCTAACTCAGAAGTTCTTAGTGTGATTTTTTTATAAGTCAATTATTTTGAAGGTTAATGGTGGTAGCAGAGTGTTCAAGTAGCCCCCCTCTCAATTGTGATGAAGCACCAAGAGAAAAAGTAGTCAGCAAAAATCGAAATTCATGAGGTGAAGAGGAAAATTTTTCATATGAGAAGAATGCAACTTCCATTGCTCAAACAACCAAATTACTGTACAGTATTATCCTACTCTACTTCATAAAATTTGGAGGTGAAAAAACTGTGATTGAGAACATTTCCTTTTTGTTTTTTCAACTTTCGTTCATGACGTGTGCAGCCTAGCAGTGAGATTTATAAAAGCATCTTCTCTGCACGGAATCGTCAAGCCGCCCATTGGATGGGAAAATCCAAATTCTTCTTCTGATCTATTGAGCAGATCTAAGAAAGAAGGATGCTTCAAGTATGATATAGGGACTACAAATCTCTTCCTTTGAATCTCTCCCACATAAACTGCAATATGGCCTTTGGGAACGTCAGATTGATTTCTGGCCGACATAGCTTGCATTTTCAGAATCTGCTTGGCATTAAGAAGAATCGATGGCAAACGGATTCCCATATCTATAATTTACTCTTAACAAGAGAGGGGTGAGTGAGTTTGAATGGAGTTTTGCTTGGTATGGAATTTGATGTAGGAAATAGAGTACTTGTTGGATGAGAATGGCTTCATTCTTATGTGTATTTATAGACTAGGAACTGGAGAGAACAAAAAGAGTATAGCAGATAAGGACCTACTTCTCCAAAGGCTCACATGGTTTTGTTCTATGCATTAGAATTTTATTTGGTTTCTAACTGAGTCCCACTTTTTCCAATAAAAAAAGGCCAAGAAAGTTTCATCAAGTTTGTCAAATGAGTAGCAACATACCATGTGACTCTCCAATTCTCATTAAGTGCTCCATTGGTGGACCTAACCAACCTGTGAATCAGATGAAATATGAGGTGCTGATATGATATGATTTAATGCATCGTTCCATGTGAAGTCGCTTCCCTTCCCTAGAAGCTGGGTCCATTGATGAAGCAATTTCCTCTTGCAAGGAGGTCCAATCACATGGATATGTTGGCTTGTTTTTACAAGCCATCAGTTTTCATGTGCTATTCCACTAGAACAAGCATGGTGTGGTTTGGAAATTTAATTATAATTGGGCCTGTAGTTTAGCAAGTTGTGGCATACATATCCAACACACATGGAGCCAAGACAAATGATGAGATGGAAATGGAAAATTCTTGTGAGCTGACAAAGTCATGGACTCATGGTAAGTAGGTCCTCTAAGTTGTCTAGGTAGCCCACTTTTAGATGCTCCTTAGAAATGCTCAGGAAATTTATTTCTTCACGACTCTATAAATGTAGATCCTAAATGAGTTTCAAATACCAGATATTTCACGATTCTACTTCCAACTTCTTTGACACCGATCAAGTTTAAACTTTAGACCTGTTTAGTCTTTCGACCACTGCAAATAGATTTAACAATGGGGATTTGTTGGCCATCATCTCTGATTCATAATGCCAGACATTCTAAAGATGCAAGTGGGTTTTGACATGAAGAAATCAGATATTGTTCCTAGAGGTTATTTTGTAGTGTAGATATGCAAAGGAAACTATTTGTGGTTCCCATTTCATACTTGAACCATCATTTTTTCCAACAATTACTCAACTGAGCAGAAGAAGGTTTCGGTTTCCATCATGCACAAGGTCTTACAATTCCTTGCAGGGATTGCTTCATTGATCTCACTTCTAGATTAGAACACTCTTTGAATATGACAAAATAACCATTAACCAATTCTTAACATATTTTTTTTTCTCCTAACTTGTTTTCTTTCTATTTCCTACTTGAATGTTGTGTATAAATACAATTTCAAGCCTTTTGGAATTCAGATGAGTTCCTTTGTTAGTAAATTTCCTACCGAAAATAATACAGATAGATTTTCAGTATCATTTCATGTTTTTTTTGGTTATTCTTTGATACTCGTCTGTTCATTGCTATCCAAGTTGCAAAGGTGGTTATTTGTTGTACATACTTCAAAAATGAACTGATAGACAACCTTCACATACAAAAAAGTTCAAATTCAAATGAGACAACCATATTCTGTTCATATGACAAAATGCAGGTGGAGCCTCTATATATAAAGCTTTAGGTCGTAAATATCTCAACATTGATCCTATTGTGCATGTAGATTTTTACGTGACTTTGTCATTAATACTCATTGTAAAAAATGAAATAATTTATCTATAGCTGTTTCTTCAAGATAAATAATGCCTAGTACACGTGTTTAAGAATAACAAAATATTTATCCCCCATAATAGGATAACATATTAACTTCTAAATGTAACACTCCAACCATTAGAATGAAACACTTCAATGGTACCTAAGTAGTCTTTAGAAAAAAATTTTGAAGCAAGAGATATGATTCGAAATGTTGTAAACATCCTTTGAAGTCTCATACGTCTGGACTAGTGTAGTAATTTAGATTCCTTCAAAATCCGAATGAAGGAGGGCATTTTTGTGGAGGAGCTGAAATAGGCACCAGATCAGAGGGAGAAGTTCTTGCAGCGTCTACAGCATGTTCAACAACAGGGCCATAGTACGCTTCTTGGTATGAGTCTTGGTGGGGGAATCATAAGCAGTTTTCTTCACAACAGCAAAGTTCACTTCTACAGCAGGTTTTGGTAGGATCATCATTGAAGTCTAAGTCACGTTTGATTTGGTCTAATGTTGTCAAAGAATTATTAGCTGAAATATGGTTTGGAAGGAACCGGCACGTTTTTCATGAAAAGTCACTGCTTGGAGGGATCGATTTGAGATTGGTTGTCTTACTGCTTCTTGGTGCTGTCTTTCCAAGACATTTTCAGATTTTTCAGATTTTTCCATCCAAGACATTTGCTTGATCTGGAGAGCCTTATTTACTCAGATTAATTATTCTTGGCTTGTGTTCTTGGCCACTAATGCCTATGATTTTGTCCAGTTTGATTTGTTTGTTGTATTAGGATATGGTATGGATGCTATGGGGTGTCAACATGGTTGAGATATTGATCCTTGGTTTCTGATTTATGACTTCCATCTTTTGTATCTAAGTATTCTACTTTGAGTAATAGTCTCATTTCATTATTTCAATAAAGAGGTCTGTTTCCATTAAAAAAAAAGAAAAAAAAGATTAGATTCCTTCTGTACAAATCCTCTCCCCTTATTTATTATAACACTTATTCCTTCGGTACAAATCCCCTCCCCTTATTTGTAATATATACATGTTAGAAAAAGATAAGTTAAATGAAGTATTTGACATCCATCTAGCAAGAAATCATATCTATCACATTGCATTGGACATGGTACTACCTTTCTTTCATTGCAGCCTTTGCAAGGGAATTTTGTTTGTTGTAGCAACGATGAGCATTATAACCTAACTCAGAATTTCTTAGTGTGATTTTTTTATAAGTAAATTATTTTGAAGGTTTATGGTGGTAGTAGAGTGTTCAAGTAGCCCCCCTCTCAATTGTGATGAAGCACCAAGAGAAAAAGAAGTAGTCAGCAAAAATCGAAATTCATTAGGTGAAGAGGAAAATTTTTCATATGAGAAGAATGCAACTTCCATTGCTCAAACAACCAAATTACTGTACAGTATTATCCTACTCTACTTCATAAAATTTGGAGGTGACAAAACTGTGATCGAGAACATTTCCTTTTTGTTTTTTCAACTTTCATTCATGACATGTGCAGCCTAGCAGTGAGATTTATGAAAGCATCTTCTCTGCACGGAATCGTCAAGCCACCCATTGGATGGCAAAATCCAAATTCTTCTTCTGATCTATTGAGCAGATCTAAGAAAGAAGGATGCTTCAAATATGATATAGGGACTACAAATCTCTTCCTTTGAATCTCTCCCACATAAACTGCAATATGGCCTTTGGGAACGTTAGATTGATTTCTGGCCGACATAGTTTGCATTTTCAGAATCTGCTTGGCATTAAGAAGAATTGATGGCAAACGGATTCCCATATCTGTAATTTACTCTAAACAAGAGAAGGGTGAGTGAGTTTGAATGGTGTTCTGCTTGATATGAATTTGATGTAGGAAATGGAGTACTTGTTGGATGAGAATGTCTTTATTTCATGTGGTATTTATAAGCTAGGAACTGAAGAGGAGAACAAAAAGAGTATAGCAGATGGAGTCTTTGAGGTCCTACTTCCTCAGAGGCTCACATGGGTTTACTCTATCCATTATAATTTCAGTCACTTTCTCACTGGCCCTACTTTTCCAATAACATGAGGCCAAGAAAATTTCACCAAGCAACATGCCATGTGATACTCTCCAATCCTCAATATAAGTCCTCCATTTGTGGACATATTGCAGTGGCTGAGAGTACGTTGGTGGACATGATATGCATGAACTTAACAAACCAAGCTGTGAATCAAATGAAAGCTGAGATATTGATAGGATATGATTTAATGCATTTGGTACATGTGAAGCTGGATCCATTGATGAAACAATTACCTCTTGCAAGCAGGTCCAATCACAAGGATATGTTGGCTTGTTTTTACATTTTCCTTACAAAGCCATCTGTTTTGGTTTGTTATTCCATTGGAACAAGCATAGTGCTGTTTGGAAATTGGATTACAAATGGGCCTAGCAAGTTATGCCATATATATCAAACACACATGGGAGCCAAGAGAAAGGATGAGAAGAATATAGAAAATTCTAGTGAGCTGACATGATTATGGTCATTGGTAAGTCCTCTAAGTTGTAAGCTCATGGCAACTTATGTCCTCATAAGTCTATAAATATGTATGATCCTAAATGAGTTTCAAGTACTATTTTGAACTCCAGTATATCACGATTCTACTTCCAAGTTCTTCGAAATCAATCGAGGATAAACTTCATAATTATTTATTCTCTTGATCATTGCAGATAGACTTAACAATGGGAACTCGTTTCGCCATCATCCCTGCTGCCTGCTGCCATTTTACCAAGAAGTAGTCAGATGGTTTTAGAGGTCAGTTTGCAGTATATGCGTGAGATACCCACAAGAAGCAAGACCATCCTTCACTCCAACAACTACTTAACCGGGTAGAAGAAGAGTTTGGTTACCATTGTCCACATGGAGGTCTAACAATTCCTTGCAAAGAAGGCGCCTTCATCGATCCTTCTAGACTGCAACAGTCTTGAAGGATGAAGATGATGGAATGGGCATCAATCAATTTTGTACACATTTTTTTTCTTCTGATTTGATTTCTTTCTAACTTCTGCTTGAATGTTGTGTAGAAATACAATCTCAAGCCTTTTGGAATGTAAATGAGTTTCATTGTCACTGAATTTCCTACCAAAGCATAATACAAATAGATTTTTCAGTATCATTTCATATTTCTCTTACTATTTGATAGTCTTTTGTTAATTGCTCTCTGAGCTGTAGAAGTGAATATTTGGCTATTACATGTTTGAAATTGAACAGTAACACAATCAAGTTCCATTAACACGACCACATTTTGTTCATAGAAAAAAATGCAGGTGGAGTTGACAATAACTCTTTGATTGATTGTTGTACAAATGGAGCTCTTTCTCATAGTCATTGTGAGACCCTTCATAAATATATGTGAGCTTTGAACTTCGCATTTTATAGTTGTTGGCTTGGAAAACTAGCGTGCTGACCTTGAGCGCTCCTTCGTCCCATTTCGCATTTTATAAATTTATGCTTTTAATTTCGATTTTTCACTAAATACTCACTTTCAGTTTTTAGTATTAATGTCTATTGATTAATTTTAAAAAAATTAAAAGAATTAAAATTAATTAAATTTCACTATTAAAATTAATTTGAAAATTTCACTTTGTTATTATAGTCCAATTGACTGATTTTTTATATAGATAAAATGTCTTGCAGTTTGTTCTATGGTTTGTCAAGAGTATCATTGTTGTCTAAGCAACTTCTGAAAATATTTTTCTTATTTGCTGTAGATTTGCAAAAGCAACCTTCCATACCTTTCTCGTCGAAGATTTTATTCCTTACAGGATTAACCCCTTAGACATATGCGTATGGATGTGGTGCGAGAGTGTTATTGAAAAGAATATTGTGTGAACCTCTCCGTGAGGCTATTGTTGAGTATCTCGGAAGTTCGACGGAAGAGTTTGTTTAAGTTGATTACTTCTATGAAAAAGTTAAAAACTGACTCATAGGGGTCTAAGTTTGGTTATATTGAGGGTATCTCATACTTAGGAATAGCCTAAATAAACTTATTTGAAGTATGTTTCAAACAAGAGGTGGAAAGAGTGTTAGTGCAACAAGAGAGAGAATCCCTATTATTATAACATCGTGTATGACTTGTGCTGTTACATATTAGATTTTTTTCTTTTTTTACATTTCATAATCATTAAATCATTGATTAACCCAAAAACTTAAGCTAATGGATGAAATATACTTGTAGGCTTGAAATATATAAAGGACCCAACAAGTGAAAATCAATATTAATTGGGGGAGGAAGTAACCGTGTGTGTCTGAACACAGGACCTCTTGGACCAATAATTGTTTAAATTGAATATTATATCATTTAACAATAATTGTTTAAATTAATTAGTAGACATCAACTCCAAACATTGAGGTAAATATTTTGTAAAAAAACGAGGTTAAAAGAATAAATCTTGAAACGTAGAGACCAAATTGAAATAAAACTCAAATCTTAAAGGGTAAAATTGTAATCTTTTTGAAACTTAGAGACTAAATTGAAATCCAACTTAAAACTTAAGGACTAAAAGTGTAAAATTTTAAAATTTAGGAACCAATTCCCTAAATATTTCTTGACCAACATTTGACTTTGCTTCATATATGGAGAATCAATTTCAAGAGAATAGTTAAGCAGCGTAGTTCAAAGAAAGATCAAGATGGAACTTCCCACTGAAAGACAAATTTGTTGCATCATTGGTTTCAAAGTCCTGAATGAGAAGGAACAAGAGAGATGTCAAATGCATCAAACTTTAGATCAAAGAAAACAGTAGCAAAGTACATGTACTCCTAACAACACATCATGGAGCATTTTTGAAATTCAAGGACATTATATAAGATTGTAATAATGTTTTTCTTTGTTAAATGGAACGCTGCATCTAATTCCAACAAGTTTCTACACCTGGAACCAGTCACCTATTAGTGTGGTATTGGACAATTTTACCATTTAAATTCACTATTTTCTTTTAGTCATTTATTTTGTTATGAAATCGACAAATAAAGCAAGCGAGAAAACGTAAGCAATAAAGATCAACACAACGAATTATGTGGTTTACTAACAATGTGTTAGCTACGTCCACGGATAGAAGAAGAGATCAATTTGTTATTAGAGAGAAATATCAGACAATACAAATTGTAAAAACACCAATAGAGTTAGAAGGGTTAGATATGATACCTCTCTAAACATGAGACCCCGTGCTTGGTCATTAAGAGCACCAAATAACAGATTCAAGGCATTCCAACATATTTATTTCCTTACAATCTTGATGTGTCAAAATTCCGTTTAATTTTGCTATCCGGTGATAGACAAAGATTGATTCCAAAAAAGAAAAAAGAAGAAAGCAATACAGCTTGTATTAAGATCAGTTTAGTTCTATACCCTCGTACTTGGCTAATTAGAGCTTTTGCGAGCATTAGATGGAAATAGAAAGCTCACTTCTTCATTTTGGTGATGAGTTTTGTCAAATATCTTGTTGCATGATAAGATGAGAAAATACAAAGAACATATATATCAGAATTCATGAGTCTTGGGATAAAGTTTGTCAGTAACAAAATATAATCTTCTATAGTCCTTTTATAGCCGTGTCAACGCAACGTTATACATGTTACAAAGATCAGTAAGAAAGGCAAAATAACCATGAATGGACTTTTCTATCCCCTCATTTACAAGAACTGTCCAGAGGCATTCTACTTTGCTAACTCAAAATGAACAAAAATATGTTTAGCAAAACTTGGGAGGTGGAGGAAGGAATTTCTTCCATTTGTACAAAATCTTTCAAGAACTATGTAGCCTTGCAGTGAGATCCATGAAAGCATCTTCATTGGATGATTGTATCCGAACTCTTCCTCAGCTCTCTTAAGCAAATCCATGAACGTAGGATGGTTCAAGTACGATATTGGAACTAACAACCGCTTCCTTTCGATTTCTCTGACATAAACTGTGATGTGACCTTTCGGAACATCAGATTGAGCTTGCTTTTTGAGCACCTGCTTGGCATTGAGGAGTAGCAAAGGCAATCGGGCTGATTGAAAGAAGAATGTGTAAGAGATTCAAGTTGGGTATTGGTAACTTGTTTGATAAGTGAATTTATAGAGGAAAAAGAGGGAAGCAAGTGGGAATGGATATAGCAGTTTGATGTGTTAGAGGGCCAGTTTTATTGAAAGCTCACATGGATTTGGTCAGTTGATTCAATACACTTACTTCCTCATGTGTCCCAATTCTTGGTTGGACTAGGTCCACATTTTCAAATAAAGAAATATGTATGCTTAAAATGAAAAATATGAACCAATGGAAATAAGCAAGAAAGATATCCATGTGATAAGTTCACAATTATCAACTAGTTGCATTGGCAATGTTATGAAACACAAAGCAGTTGCAGAAAAATAGTTCAATTGAAAAAGAAAAATCAGAATTCGATTTTTTTTAAAACTTATAATCAAGTATAGTCTCATATAATGCTATGAATGTTAGCAAAGTAACAACTTCCCTCTTCATAAACACAAGAAAATTAAAAGTGTAAATAAATAAATAATTTTATGGCCTCCATACCAAATCCCAAAAACTGAAATTTCATGTTTTATAAAAAGATATATATATCATTAGTAATTTCTCAGTGTGTCTCCTATGAACTGGGTTGGCACATAGGATGGATAAGGTCTTTATTTATTAGATCAAACCAAGAGTAAACTTTCCATGGAAAATTTTGAATTGGCACATAAGGATCCAGTTTGGTTTGGATATGTAGAACTTTAAAGTTTGAATCTTCAAGATGCTACCCAGTTTCTTTAGTGATATATCATGATCTGGCAACAATTTTTTTAGTTCCATGGCTTGCAGGTTAACCATCACAAATAAAGCAGCAAAGAAAAGACTATAAAGAAATTAAGGCTCAATTTGTGTATTCTTTTGACTCATTTCCGTTGGTAAATGCACCATTACAATGCCACTGATTTACAGGCAAGAAGGGCAATCCATTCTACAAAATTCTAGTATAAGTCGAAAAACAAATGAGTCAGAAACAACCAGAAAAGGTTGTAAAAAATGGCAGCTTGTGCTTTTCTGTTCATCCTTCAAGATACTTGCAATCTAGAAGTGAGATCAATGAAGGCATCTTCTTTGCAAGGAATTGTTAGGCCCCCTTTAGGATGATGGAAGCCAAACTCTTCCTCTGCGTGGCTGAGCAGTTGCTGGAACGACGGATGGTTTAAGTAAGATATTGGAATCACGAACCGCGTCATTTGGATCTCTCCGACATAAACTGCCACATGGCCTTTCGGAACATCCAACTGTTTTTTGGTGAAACCTGACTGCATCTTCAGAATTTGCTTGGCATGAGGAACCAAAGATAGAAACCGAACCCCCATTTGCTTGAGATCAAAGGTTGTCAAAAGGTTCTAAGGTTCTGATCTGAATGGTAAGAGCTATCTAGAAGAGGAAGTGGTACTCAAAATGAGTTGAATTTGCTGTTTGAAGGATCATTTTGATGTTTATATTTATAGAGTTTCTGAAGGAAGTGCTATGCTGGTGATTGTGGCCTTCAAGTGACTAAGTGGGGTATGAAGTCTGGTGGTTGGGTATATTTGAGTATACCAGTTCACATGGCTTTGCCCAACTCATGAAAGGGCCACCAATTTTCTTCTCCCACTCTATTTTCTCTGTACTTTATAACACAAATTACCAGTCAAGTCATAGATACTTCAAGACGAAAGTCCATTCCATTGGAAATAGAAATGTTGATTCTTGAAGTTGAAGAGAAAATATGCATGTTTTTGTCATACAGTGCTTTAAAGAAAAAGGATTCGGAGAAAACTTCAGATCAAACAAAAATTCTTCAAATTGATTCAAAATTTATGAAAAATGAAAATTGATTTATGCTAATCTGATACTTACATTTATAGAGTTCTTGAAGAAAGAGCTTGGCTGGTGAATGGTGATGGTTCCAGTGGCTAAGTGGGGTATTGATGTCTGGTGGTTGAATATTAGAGTGGACTCTTTCACATGGTTCTGTTCAACTCAGAAAAGACACCAATTTCCTTCTCTCATCCCCCACATCTCTGCAGTTTACACCACAGATTTTAGTTTCATTGGTTAAGTTGTTGCGTTGATCACATGTCATTGTCTAAGCTTTTTCACACTAAATTTTGCTTAAAAGCAGAGTGTATTGGGCTGAAAATGGGAGAACAAAATATCTTTGTGATTTGTCTTAATGCCTACCAATTGGAATAAGATTTTAACTAAGTTTTCCTTTGTCAAATGGAGTAGTTCATTGCATCTGCTTCCTATACGTGGCACACTTTTGGCTTTGACTAATGTAATGCTGAAAAAACTATGACCATCACGAACCCCTCTTATTGTGGCAGACACTGACTTAAATTGACAATCATAGCAGATAAGCAATGAGCACCAGCAATGTAGTCAAGTTGATTCTTTCCTCCACTGTAATACAGTAACAATCATGTTGAAAATCTATTAGCTTCTCTTTTTCCTGCCTAAAATTTGAACTGGATGCTCCTAATAAAGTTAAATTCTTGTCATTCCTGCAATGTTGTTTACTTAACATATGGGTTTAGTATACGTGGAGATTTTCAACATTGGAAATGGTGCTCATGTTACATCTGATATGGAAGATCATAACTCCAATTTATAAAGAACCTATCAATTCTACTTAATATGAAACCAGTACCTTTTCCCTTCTTTTTCTCTTTTCAAAACTAATAACTTCTAGAGCATGGGGGCTGCCCCAGCCCAATCACAGTATGAAGAACGACTTATCAGTGTAGTTATATGCCGTACATAGCGGATAGGGCAAATAGGTTAACTTTATTTCCTTTGTTTTGCTTCTCTTTTTGAACAAAGTCATTTACATGAAGACTAACATTCACAAAGGCATCTCATTCCTTGCAAATTCATAACTCTGAATTTATCAATTCAGTTCTTTTGAATTTGATATTTTTGAAGTTCCAATTAATATTCAGCTGCTTTGTTGATATATAGTTTATCTAGCAATAAATTTCCATGCTCCTTGCAGCCTGGATAGTTATCAAAGATATAAAACCAAAAGAAAAAAGCTGGGTAGAAATTGATACTGAATTTATCTATTATTTCGATTCAGTTTTGTTAGTAAATGCACCTTTACAATGCCACTCATTTTCAGGCAGGAAGGTTTTACATTGTACAAAATTCTTGTATGAGTCAAAAGCCGAATGAATCAGGAAAATCCTGAAAAAAGTAATATTAAGAAGGGAAGGTTTCCCTTCACTCCTTGTACTTCAAAATACTTGCAATCTTGAAGTGAGATCAATAAAGGCTTCTACTTTGCAAGGAATTGTTAGGCCCCCTTGCGGATGATGGAAGCCAAACTCTTCCTCTGCATGGCTAAGCAATTGCTGGAATGATGGATGGTTCAAGTATGATATTGGAACTATGAACTGGTTCCTTTGCATCTCTCCCACATATATGACTACATGGCCTTTCGGAACGTCCTTCTGACTTTTGGTGATGCCTGCCTGCATCTTGAGAATTTGCTTGGCATGAGGAACCAAGGATAGCAATCGAATCCCCATTTCTTAAGGATGGAAAACTGTAAGAATCGCTTGAAGTTTTTAATATGATTGGCACAGAACCAACTAGAGGAGGAACTAGAGCTTCAATATGTTTGAATTGAATTTGATGTTTGAAGGCTCATCTGGTAGTTACATTTATAGAGTTTTGACGGGAGAGTTCCACTGGTGAATAGTGGTGTTTCAAATGGCTAAGTGGGGTTTTGATGTCTGGTGGTTGTGTATTTGAGTAGACCCTTTCACATGGTTTTGCTCATCTTAGAAAAGAACTAATCTCCTTATCTCATCCTCCATATCTCTGCAGTTGACACCACAAATTTCAGTTTCATTGCTTAAGTTGTTGCAATAATCACAAGTCATTGTCCAAGATTTTTCCTGCTGAATTTTGCTTAAAAACAGGGTGCACTGGACTGAAAATAGGAGAAACTAATATTCATGTGATTTGTCTTATGCAAACCAATTGGATTGGATGGATTAAGAATTTCACTGTGTTATTCTTTGTCAAACGAATAGCGGATTGGTTTCATTGCATCTGCTTTATGTAGGTGGCATACTTTTGCTTCGAGTAAAGTGGTGTTGGAAAAAACTAAGGCCGCTACAACCCCTCTTATCGTGGCAGCCATTGTAGGACCTCAATCAACAGTCACAGCAGATAAGCAATGAGCACCAGCAGTATAGTCAAGTTGATTCTTTCCTTCCATTTAATACAGTAGCAATCATGTTTGAAATCTATTGATATATTACCAGTTTTCTCCTAATAAAGCTAATTCTTGTAGCTCCTGTATTTTCTTATACATGAGATTAGTTTCCATGACATATTTCAACATTGGTAGATGATGCTCATGTAACATCTAATATGGAAAGTACACCTCCTTTTATCAACTTATCAATTCGTTCTATTTTCAAAACCTCATTATACCTACTACTGGTGCAAGGGAGCTGCTTCAATCACAGTAAGCAGAAAAACTTATTAGTGTAAAAATCTATCATACACAGCAGATCTGGACATGAAAAGATCATAATCAGTCCTGTTTGATGACCATTTGGTTTTTTATTTTTTGTTTTTGAAAATTAAGCTTATAAACACTACTTCCACTCATAAGTTTTTATGTTTTATTATCCACTTTCTACTCATATTTTCAGAAACTAAGTCAAATTTTAAAAACTAAAAAAATTAATTTTCAAAAACTTGTTTTTGTTTTTAGAATTTGGCTAGGAATTCAAGAAGGTAATTTCCCTAAAAAAATCAATTGCTTGCAGATCAAAAAATTAAGTTGATTGTTAGTGTCTTGGTTGCTTATGCAGGCAGCTGATAGTCTTATATATTTAATATATATAATTTCAGTGTCAGCCTCTTTTAATTTCCTTACCTGAGGACATTGAAAAATATTTCATCATGGAGATTTCGTTTGCAAAAGGAAGAGGC
Organism: Citrullus colocynthis; assembly: GCA_031780015.1. NCBI lineage: Eukaryota > Viridiplantae > Streptophyta > Magnoliopsida > Cucurbitales > Cucurbitaceae > Citrullus > Citrullus colocynthis. The sequence goes on from QLSR01000031.1 coordinate 568,078, forward strand.
TACTTTCCTTGCAACTGTTTAGCATCATTGACATTCAAGTGGCTTTGTGACACGCTGTTTGGTGAAAGTAGAATTTTAGGATCTACAGTTGTGAACTAAAAAATAAGCTGCACAGAAGTTGATGCTGAATTTATCTATATTTTTCTTTATCAAGTTCTATTGGTAAATTATTCTTTACATTGTCACTCATTTACAAGAAGGAAGATGCTCATTCTACAACATTAACTGCAAGTCAGAAAGCAGAAAACTTTTTCTGTCAAAAATGATGGATTGCCTTTTCCTCTTAATCCTTCAAGATACTTGCAGTCTAGAAGTGAGATCAAGAAAGATATCTTCTTTACAAGGAATTGTTAGGCCCCCCTGCGGATGATGGAAGCCAAATTCTTCCTCTGCATAGCTGAGCAGTTGCTGGAATGATGGATGATTCAAGTAAGATATTGGAACCACAAACCGCTTACTTTGAATCTCTCCCACATAAACTGCCACGTGCCCTTTTGGAACATCTAACTGATTTTTTGTAAAACCTGACTGCATCTTCAGGATTTGCTTGGCCTGAGGAACCAAAGATAGCAATCGAATTCCCATTTGTTTGAGATGAAAGACGGATCTGAAGTATTGATTAGATAGGAAAAGAACTAGCTAGAAGGGGAAGTCACAGCTGAATTTTCTTTTATTGAATTTGGTGCTTGAAGCCTCGTATTATGATTATATTTATAGAGTTTCTGAAGATAACGCTGCTACCGATGAGTGGTGATTTTCCAATAGCTAAGTGGGGTATTGGATTCTGGTGGTTGAGTATTTGTCTGGACGCTCTCACATGGCTTTGTCTAACTCATAAAAACTTCTCCAACTCACTTTTCCTTGCCTCCACTCATATTCTGTGGATTATATCTGTTTATATCACAAATTTTTATTTTTCTGCCCGAGTTGTTCCATTTAGCACATGACACTGTCCGAGCAGGTTAGTTGTTTCACTGAATTGGATTATTCAAACTGTAGAGTATCACATTGAAAAAGGAAGAACAAAATATCTTTTTGATTGCCTAGCTCTTGTATCCATCTTTGTAACTTGAGCATTAGCCTCATTTCATTATTTCAATAAAGAAACTCGTTTCCTTTTCTTAAAAAAATAAAAGAGGATTGCCTAGCAATTTCAGCGGCATTCAGCTGGTGTACCTAGGACAAGAGGTTTAGTAGAATGGGAATGAAGGATAGAACTATGACTATGAAATCACCTCTTTTTAAGATATTGCAAAAACTTCAGCAGTCATTACTGTTCAGCTAAGCAATATAAATGGTTACGATTTTTTCTACGTGTCTGGAAGTATTTTAGATTTGCATGAACTTATCTTAAAAGAACTTTACTTGCGAGTTAGGAAGATGCTTTCTTCTATATCTTGTCCAAATTCTGAACTGTTGTAATAAGTTTGACATAATTTTTAGATCTCATTCTTGATCTTATGCTACTAGTCCTTAGCATACTTTTTGTGAACGCTCTAGTCTAAAGAGGTTTGTAATTACTCTTTTAGAATGACGTACAAGACTCCTGTAATTACTCTCTTAGCATGCTTTTACTCTGATGGAGATCGCTTTTGTAACTCCCTAGTTCTTCATTTTCTAATGTAAGTTCCTGTCCTTCCTATTAAAAGTAATATTAGTCATTGTTGCGCTGCATATCTATTTTTCCTGTTTATAAATCCTATAAGGATGCTTCCAATTAGTTAACTCTTGTAATTTCAATGGTTCATTACCGAACATATGAAGATTTGTCCCCTAAATTTCAAGAAAGAGGAGGAAGTCTTGCCAAATATATTAACTGAAAATCACAACAAAATAAACACAATTTTATGTAGAAACAGATTGCATCCTTAGAATTTGCAGTCTGAATTTGATAGTCAGGTAGTGAGGAAAGTGGAAGGCAGAGTAAAAGCTTAGGATTTACAGTGAATTGAAGAACCAACAGAGAAGTTCAGGCTGAATTGTTTCTGTATGAACTTTTTTCATGAAGTTCTGTAAGTAAAATTTTCTTTACAATGCCACTCATGTAGGGTCACTCTGATATATTTAGAATTTCCTCGGCAGTGAGAAAACTGGAAGGCAGACGAATGCCTATGTCCAAATTTCATTGAAGTAACAAATGGATTTGTGCCTTCATATTGAAGAAGACTTCATAGAGAGTTTGGTTCTGACAATAAAAAAGACTTACAGAAAACCGCTTCAGCTCATTTTGGTTGGTCCTACTACTTCCCCTTTTCCATATACTTTATTGGAAAAAATCAATTTATATCCTTAAACTTTGGGGTTGTATCAATTAAAACTTTGAACTGATAACTATATCAATTTAAACAGTGAACTTTTGTAAGTGTATCAATTTACACCATCTATTAAGTTTCATTTAAGAAATATCGTGTGAGACTTACAATTGTATCAATTAAACCTCTAATCTTTCAAAGTCAATCAATTTAAACTCTCAGTTAGAATTTTCTTTGAGAATTGTTCATGCATCAACTCTCAGTTAGAGTTTCATTTGAGATTCTAACGGTTGGGAGATGGAATTAGTGAGATAGAGTAAAAGTTAGAATTTACAGTGAACAAAAGAAGAAGTGACATAGAAGTTGATGCTGAATTGTTTCTGTATAAACTTTTCTATAATCAAGTAAGTAATTTTCCTTTACAATGCCACTCATATACCAGTAGGAAGGCACTCTATTCTAGTACATTCTCTTGCAAGTCAAAACGCAAGTGAATGGAGAAAAAGAACAGAAAAATTTTGTCAAAAATGGCAGATTGCCCTTTACTCTTCATCCTTCAAGCTACTTACAATCTAGAAGTGAGAGAAACAAAGGCATCTTCTTTGCAAGGAATTGTCAGTCCCCCCTGAGGATGATGGAAGCCAAACTCTTCCTCGGCATGGCTGAGCAGTTGCTGGAATGACGGATGGTTTAAGTAAGATATCGGAACCACAAACCGCTTCCTTTGAATCTCTCCCACATAAACTGCCACATGGCCTTTTGGAACATCCAGTTGGTTTTTGGTAAAACCTGACTGCATCTTCAAGATTTGCTTGGCATGAGGAACCAAAGATAGTAGTCGAATCCCCATTTGTTTTAAGATGAGAGGTTGAGAAAGATCTGAAGTTTTGATCAGATTGGTACAGAACCAACTAGAAGAGGAAGTCACAGTTGAATTTGGTTCTTTGAGCCTCATATTATGTTTATATTTATAGAGTTATGAAGAAAGAGATATGAAGTTCATTGGTGCTTTTCCAGTTGATAATTAGTGGGGTATCGGAGTCTGATGGTTGGGTATTTGAGTAGACCCTTCCACATGGCTTTGCCTAACTAATCAAAGCTGATTCTATTATCTCTTCCTTTCTCTCCACAGATATTCTATGGTTGTATTTGTTTGTATAAGTTTTCTTGTTTTGTTGGCCAAGTTGTTGCATTCAGCACAAGCCATTGTCCAAGCACCTTAGTTGATACAGAGAATCAAATGATTCAAGATAGAGTGAACAACAATGAAAATGGAAGAATAGAATATCCTTGTGACTGGATTTCCTTTCAATGGAAGACCCATTATTGTTTGAACTTTGTTAGAATATCTTGAATCTGTTATTTGGTGCTCCAAATGGCCAAGCATGGGTCTCGAGTCGGGGTTCAAGGACAATGCACCCTGGTGGGCCTCAGGGTAACTCCCCCGAAACCTAAGTTGTATACGCATTTATGTTATTTACAAGATTGGCTCTAGGGTTTAGAAGTGTGCGCTATATATAAACCTTCTAACACTAGAGGCGTCTCTACAATTTGTATAATCTGGTATTCCTCTCCTCTGCCTGTGGATGTAGCTAACACATTGTTATTTGAACCACGTAAATCTTTGTGTTGATCTTTATTGTCCATATTTTTTCGTTTTTTCTATTTGTCGATTTCATAACAAACTAATGTTTAGGTTGAGAAAGAACCAAAAAAATGGCATAAGCATCAAATTATATATTAAAGTACATCTTAGTTCTCATTATCATATTTCTCAGTCCTCATTTAGTAAATTGATTATTGGATATGAACCATGAGAATTGGAACGAGATATCAATGTTTTGTTTGTCATATAATTAGTTACATTGCGTCCACTTCAAGCAGTTGATGTATTTGTGATGATTGACTCAAAAGTTTAAGTTAATGGTATATGAGTACTAATTCAAAATTCATTTTAAGTATATCATTAGTGTATAGTAATATATTATGACTCATTAAAAATGCAATACTAAATATTACATTAATGCAACAATAGTTTATCAACCCTCATTCAAAATTCATTTAAAATATAACATTGATGTATCAAAAGTTATTGCAAATTCATTTCAAGTATATCCTTAATGTATTAGTAGTATATCAACACTCATTCTAAATTCATTTCAAGTATAACATTAGTGTATCAATAGTATATCAATACTCATTCAAAATATAATTCTACTATATCAGTTGTGTCATAGTAATATATCAACACTCATTCAAAATGCAATTTCAAGTATTTTATTAGTGTATCAGTTAAAACTCGCTCAAAATTCATTTTAAGTATAACATTAGTGTATCAATACTCATTAAAAACTAATTTCAAGTATATCATTAGTGTATTAGTGGTATACTAACATTCATTCTAAATAAGATTTTAGGTATAACATGGGTGCAGTAGTAGTATATCAACCATAATTCAAAATTCATTTCAAGTATAAGAATAGTATATCATTAATATACCAATACTTCTTAAAAATATATTTACGCAAGTATATCAGTAATATATCACTACCCGTTCAAAATTCAATTTTTAGTGTAACATTGGAGTACAAATAATTTATCAACATTCATTCAAAATTGTTAGCCACGGGATAAATTGAACCATTATAAGTCGATGTTAATGTACTAGAAAAATAATATTTTGAAACAAATGAATAAGGATTCAAATTAAGTCCATGAATAGTAACTAATGCAAGACTTGTTGACTTGATTGATATACCAAATATAAAGTATATTAGCACTAATATACCAAATATAAAATGTATTATACATGCAACTGATATATATGTTGATATACTTACGAGAGAAAATTTTGAATAATAAGAGAAACAGAAATTAGATTTAATGATTCTTTGCTATATTTGCAAATTTTAAAAAACCACTGCTATATTTTGTAGGAAACTGAAAGTGTTATACCTCTACTTTGTCAGGTCATGTTGTTTTTAACTGATATTTGTCATTGATGTTCAAGTGGCTTTGTTCCACTCTTTCTTAACTAATCATCTACATACAAAGATTTCCTTTACATTGACATTCAACTCTAGCTCCTATAGAAAACACGCAAACGTTTAATGTTGTCAAAACTGCAAACAGGATTGGTGTTTGTTGTCAATCTTTCATGAAGTGTGCAGTCTAGAAGTGGCATCAAATGAAGGCTTCTTCTTTGCAAGGAATGGTCAAACCTCCTGTTGGATGGTTGAATCCAAACTCTTCTACAGCCCTACTGAGAAAATTCACAAATGAAGGATGGCTCAAGTAAGAAATCGGAACCAAAAACTGCTTCCTCTGAACTTCTCCCAAGTACACTGCAACATGACCTTTGGGAACATTCGATTGACATTGTGCAGAAACAGACTGCATTCTCAAAATTTTCACAGCACTAAAGAGAAGAGAAGGTAGAGAAATTCCCATGTCGAAACTCTAAAATCTGTCTTTGAATGGTTGAGCTCTTGCAATGGATATGGAAAGTGTATATAGTACTGCTTGAATGAGAAAATGTGAGAAGATTTGAGTTGGAGACCTGATGTTTATTTGGTATGAATATATAGGAGAAAGGAGAGAAGACAAGAACAAACAACTCGAAGATACGTGTCGTTGACAAGCTGCTTCATCAAATATTCACATGGGTTAATCAAGTGATTGAAGTACAATCATTTTCAAATTTGATCCAAATTTTGGTACCGTTGACCCACTTGTCCCAATAGATTAAAGCATTTCAAACATAATATTTGGCTGAAAAATATTGACAGGTATTGAGAAAGGACTAGAATCAATTTGAAAATTTGGACTAGTCCAAAAATATATGGTATATATCATGGTTAATACTGCAGCATCATCAGGTTTTTTTTTTTCTTTTTGGTACACAGTATCATCAGCTTAGATGGACATAGATGTCTCAAGGATGTTTATAATCTTAGAGGCTTGTCATTAAGAAGGTTCTAATATATGTTTGCTGTGCAATACCAAGTGAGGAAGGTGCTACTCATCTCAACATTCAAAAATCCATTACCCAAGGAACTGCGTACTTGTTTAGCATCAACAATTGGCTTATCATGCCATTTCGATCCTCATTTATATCTAGAGCCATTGGTCATTAGAATCGTAAACTCACCGATTGGGCAGAAAGCTTAAGATTTTGGACCTAACAAGTGGAAATTACTATTAATTGGGGAGGAAATAACATTACAAGGGTTTGAACATAGGACCTCTTGAACCTCCTACTCAAATACCATGTTAAATTACCACCGATTGACCCAAAATCTTAAGCTGGTAGGTGAAGGTAGATTTAACATTATATCATCACTATAACATGTTAAATCACTGATTGATCAATTGTTTGGAGTCTTCCTCGTTTAACTATTTGGTCTTGCTTTTTACTTTCCACAAAGAAATCAGTGTTTCTTGCTGAATGAAATTGTTCCTTTTTCTACTCTCTCCTTGTATGACAAAAATGGACTTACCTCCTTCCCAATGAAAGTCCATAACACATTGATATAAAATTAAGTGCTGAAAATACCACATCATGTGATATAATATTAAAATTTTCATAATCTATTAGCTTAAGCTTTTGGGTTGATTGGTGATTTAACACATCCTTTATCATATGTGATTAGTCATTGCCATGGTTTTCCAGAATCGAAAGTTGATTATCATATAAGATGCCAAAGATCTAACTCTAATTCATCAATCACCTAGGCAATTCTCTGTATAGTATTAACAGACAACATCTAAATCTAGCACTTAGGTTCTATTTCCTTTTATCAACTTTATAATACCTTTAATTCAGATGTTAAGAAAAAAGCAAAAGAAAAAAACTTGTATTAGTTCACATTAGTGATAGAAAGAGGAAGGGTACATTTTAAGAGATAGTTGCTGGCTAAGAAGCACAGACACTTTAGTTTGGCTAGCGTGTCCGTGTCCGCATCCGACACTTTTCGGACACTTGGTCACTTCGACACTTGTTGGACACGTTTCAGACACTTATTAGTGCAACAAACGTGTTCGACATGCATTGAACACTTGAGTAGGCTAAAAAGACACATATATGACAATAATAATAACTTTTGAGTGAGAAATACATCAAGCTAATTCTTTTAAGCATATAAATGCATCGACCCATTTACTTTGAATTTTATTTTGGTGTGAAAATGATATATATTTTTTAAAATGTATCTTTTAATAAATGTGTCCTTGTTGTGTCGTGTCCTAGATATTTAAAATATGGCATGTCGCCGCGTCAGTGTCGTGCGTATCTGTATCTGTGCTTCTTAGGTTGCTTATAGATCAAAAGTTTCAGTTGATGAAAATTCTTGGTTTCTTTGGGAAGCTGAGAGTATTATATCTCATATTTGCCTTAGTTACAGTTTTAGCTCTTTACTACGCTTTGTTAGCAAAATAATGATCTTAGTTTCACTACAATTGATATTTTTCATTGGTGTTCAAGTGGCTTTGTAATTCTCCACCTTTTCAAATCTAATTTCATCTACATATACAAATTTTACTTTACAGTAACATTTAACTCTATCTCCTACAGAAAAAGAATAAAAAAAGTTGTCAAAACTACAACCAGGCTTTGTTCTCAAGCTTCCATGAAATGTGCATTCTAGAAGTGACATCAATGAAGGCTTCTTCTTTGCAGGGAATGGTCAACCCTCCTGTTGGATGGTTGAATCCAAACTCTTCTTCAGCCCTCCTTAGCAAGTCTAAAAATGAAGGATGGTTCAAGTAAGATATTGGAACCAAAAACCGAGTCCTCTGAATTTCTCCCACGTATACAGCGATGTGACCTTTAGGAACACTGGATTGACATCTCCCAGAAATGGACTGTGTTTTGAAAATTTGCTTGGCACTAAAGAGAATAGATGGTATACGAAATCCCATGTCTAAATTGGATTGAACTGAGGGATCAATGAAGGACTTTGAATGGTAAATTGTACTGCTTGAATGAGAATGTGTGAGAAGGTTTGAGTTGGAGATAAGTTGTATATTTGGTATGTATATATAGGAGAAAGGAGGAGATAGATAAGAACAGAGAATAGAAGACAGGTGTTTAGGACACCCTGCTTCATCAAATAGTCACATGGGTTGCTCAAGTGGTTTAATTAAACTCACTTTCAAATCTGATCCAACTTTTGCTAATGTGGACCCACTTGTCCCAATAACTGAAGTCATATTCAAACATTTTCATCTGGCTGAAAATTTTAGTTGAGATATTGAACTACTTCAAAAATATGTGGTGTATATCATGATGGATATTGCATTATCAGCAGAAAATGACATATATGTCTGAATGATGCTTAGAATCTGAAGGATTTGTCATTTAGGTGATTCTAATTGTTGTTTGCTGCTCTGTAATTACCCATCTCATCTCAATCTTCCATTGTATCAAGAGCCATAAAAGAGCCACTGCTCATTACAATGACTTCTCATTGGCCAAATTCATGTGTTTGGTTTTGGAGACTGTCAGGCTTATAGAATTCTATGTTTCAAGTCACCTTAGCAGACTAAAATGCTTCTTCTTCATAACAATTATGGCTTTTTGTTCTATATGAAGCCCAAATGATCCCAGCAAGATTGATATTTTTTCAGCTTAGAAGCCAATGTAAAACATATCAAGTACCTCATCATTCTCTATTGATGGTCTCTTAACTTTTCCCATTCACAGAAAGGCTTCCAAGACTCTTGTTTTCAAGTTGTTAAAGTATTCGTTGGAATGCCTTGAATTTATTATTTGTTGGCATGCGTATACGACCCAAATTGTATATGCATTATATGTTATTTACAATTTTGGGCCTAAGGTTTAGAGGAATACATATTCTTTAATCCTATTGGCACTTCTGTATTTGTGTTATCTGATTTCTTCTCTAATAATAAAATTGCTCTCTCTTTCTGGCCCTGGACATAGCTAACAAACTGTTAGTAGACCACATAAATCTCTCTGTCGATTTCTTCTTGTTCTTATTATTTGCTCGTCAATCTTCATTGCTGTCATATCTGCAACCTTTTAGCTTAAGGTGATTTAACACAGCACTTGGCAATTAATATAAGAAAAATTTTATCCATTGTTATGGATGAATACTTGTTACTTCGAGAATGCAGCAGGTCATGTTATTAGCTTGGGAGCTATAAATTTGCTTCTGCCTTACATTGATTTTGGTAGGCTGTAGAGCTTATTAATGAAACTTCAACTTAATTTCAGCTGTCAGACTGTAACGACCAGCCTAATTCATGATTCAAGTTACATCTTTTTTCCACATCAATTATCCTATCTAGGAAGAAACTTTTGTAGCACTTCTTCCATAATGTCTCTGATAATCCGTCGTCTAAAACAAATTTTAAAAAGTTTGTTCCCTTTCTGTACTCTCTCCTCTCCTCACATGAAAAAAAATGGACTTGACTCCTCCCTATTGGAAGAGATTTCATCTCTCCTTGCAAGAAGTTCAGCCCTGTTAGTAAAATACTGGAGAGAAGAATAGGGAGTAGATGTGTTGAGGTTTGAGGTTTATCTTAATTAAATTTCAAATTTTTGGTTTTTAAGTTTCTTAAATTTATTGTTAGATTTAATTTTTAGTTTAATGTTTTAAGTTCATGTTGGATCTAAGATTTTAATTTTCTGTTCCTAAGTTTTGTGAGTTTCTTTTGAATTGTAAGTTAGTGTTGGTTCACTTTTGTACCTGTATAAGGGTGAACTTTCATGTAAAGTTAGTGTCACAATTTTAGTACAACGTTTTTCTGTATCACATTTTTAGTATCGCCAATTTTTTCTGCTTCAATAAGAAGTGATTTCATCCATTGGATTTCACTCTCTCATTTTCCATTTTCTTTTGTTTGTTAAACAAATATTGAGACATTGATTTGCTTCTGTAACATTTATTTATTTCTATCAATTTCATTTTTTCAACAAGATAACAAAGAAAGACAGAGATGTTGTGCGGTGAAAGTAAAATTTTGAGTATCTATAGAGTTAAGAATAAGCTCAATAAAAGTTGATTCTGAATTGTTTCTGTATATATGTATATATATAGTTTTGTTGGTGAACACTTCTTTACAATGCCACTTAAAATACAGGCTAACAATGGAGTATATTCTTTTGCAAGTCAAAAGGCAAGTGAATTGAAAAAATTTGGGAAAACAAATGGTCAAAAAAATGACAGATTGTCCTTTGTTCTTCATCCATCAAGATATTTGCAATCTAGAAGTGAGTTCAGTAAAGGCATCTTCTTTGCAAGGAATTGTTAGGCCTCCATGAGGATGATGGAAACCAAACTCTTCTTCCGCGTGGATGAGCAGTTGCTGGAATGACGGATGGTTTAAGTAAGAGATCGGAACCACGAACCGTTTCCTTTGAATCTCTCCCACATAAACTGCCACATGACCTTTTGGAACATCCAACTGGTTTTTGGTAAATCCTGACTGAATCTTCAGGATTTGCTTGGCATGAGGAACCAAAGATAGCAACCGAATCCCCATTTGTTTGAGATGAAAGATTCTGAAAAGATCTGAAGTGTCGATAGGATTGGTTCCAAACCAACTAGAAGAGAAAGCCAATTGAAAATGGTATTTGAAATCTCATATGATGTTTATATTTATAAAGTTATGAAGAAATCTCTATGCAGGTGAATGGTGCTTATCCAGTAGCTATAAGTAGGGTATTGGAGTCTGGTGGTTGGGTATTTGAGTGGACCATTTCACATGGCTTTGCCTAACTAATAAAATCTTATCCAATTAAAAGCTAAGTAGGATATTTGAGTGGGACCCTTCCACATGGATTTGCCTATTCTGCCCTCCACACATATTCTGTGGTTTATATTTGTTTGTATTACAAAATTCTGTTCTGCTGCGGCCAAGTTGTTCCATTCATCAGAAACCATTGTGCAAGTAAAGTTGTTGCAATGGATTAAATGAATCAAGATAGAATGTATCACACTGTAAATGGAAGTACAAAAGATCCATGTTTGGCTACCTTTCTATGGAGGAACCATGAGCAGGAGGAGAGAGTAGTTTTATTATTAAAAAGAAAATATCGGATTTCAAATTACAAAGGTGCCTCTAGGTTAGAAGGTTGATATAGGGCACTGCTCTAAACGCTAGGGCCAAAAACGTAAATAACGTAAAAAGGCATTATTATGAATACAACTTAGGTTTTGGGATTGTTGCCCCCGAGCCCCCACCAAGGCGCATTGCAAACACCTTGCTTAGTTACATTAAGCATTGATTAAGTACGAAGCCTGTGAATTGGAACAGAGATTTTAGCTCATGTTTTTCTTTATCATATGAAGTTACTATGCATTGTGTCACGGTCATACTTTTTCAACCGTGCGACACCATGATCCATGCTTGATCATGGTCAGCCTTAAGGGAAACGCAAGTCCCAATCTAACATTTTGCCCATTCTTTTTAAGCTTCGTCGGACCTTAAGCAGGACTCTTTCGTCCTTAACCGAACTGAACTCATGCAGAACTAACTTCATTCGGTCTACACATCGCCTGTACGTGCGACTTCCTTCCTTTCATTACCGTGATTCTCAACAACCTAACCCCCGTAATTCTGTACTGGTTCAGAACCTTACAGGGATGAGTTTAGACCCTTTATCGAGCCAACCAGGCTTATGGTACTTATCAGGGCTTGCCAGGACATTAGACTCCTTATCGGGACAACTCAGGCGAATATCGTGTCAATGGGGACTATCGAGTCCCATCAACATGATCACCTGCTCGGGTCAGCTTATCGAGAAACAACATGATCACCCCATGGGTATTTTTCCCACTTGAGATCTTCCGGACATCCATCCATCCGGACATCCCTGGGAATGGAGCTTTTCGTGTCCATGCCAGGTCAATGCAGAGCCAAAATGGCATACCGGGTACTATATCAAACCTCCAGCCCATTGGAAGGGGCGCAATGCCGGCACACCTGTGCCGTCCGACACTGTCCGTCGAGATCCCATTCCCAATGGAAGACGCCCAAGACACTCATCTTGTAACGCTTGCCCACGCCTGACACACTCGTGTGCCACAGGGTAGCTCACTTAGGCCGCACGGCCCAAGGGTGGTGGAGAGCTGACACTATGCCTCCTCCTATAGTACATTCTGAACAATTTCCTCTTTGGCACCCATGCATATGCAAAGTGGCAAGTGGTCACTCACCAGCGTAGAGCGCTCGTCTGAATTCCAATTGACATGGAATTCGACGTGCTTCCATCTTCCATAATATGGAACTAACTCCAGAGCCGCTCGTCCAAACTCGCGACGAGACCCCTACTTCTGAGGTCATGGCCCGGGGCCCCACATGGCACCCACCGGGCTTGTCGTTGACACTGCCAATGGCACCAATGCTCGTCTTCTTACTTGTTGTTCAGCTTGACATGCTTGCTCAATTATCTTGGTGTGTTGAATGATGCACCGTCCTCCTCGGTCGCATCACGGCAATTCACTCGGCCCTCTGTCATTGCCAGATGTGTCGACACCCTGGTGTCGCCACTGCACTGTCTGCACAAGTGGGGTCACAATCTACTATCTCAAGTTAGATTGTGACACATTGCGTCTACTTCAAGAAGCTGATGTACTTGGGACCTGGATCAGGAGAATCTTTCTTGACTTTTCTTCTTCAAACTGGTTAACTAATCCATTCCAGTTTATGTGCTTTCAAATGAATATTGAACTTGTACGATGCCACATGGGCTAGTACTTCACCTTGGACTTGACTTGAGACTCACTTCTTAGAACACGATATACTCTTCAGCTTGGCACTTCCTGACCCTAGCTGTGGGTCCTTTTAGCTCCATACTGTAGGACTTTCGTCACAGCATTCAATTATCGAGCACATGGAAGCATGTTAGATTTGCAATCACAGCTCCAACGTCATTTGCTCAGGTCACTGCTTTCTTTTTCCTGTCCTTGAAACCTTGAGGATTGATTCTTTATGGGTCAATCTTGTCTACCCAAACATTTTTTCATATGATCCGAATTATGGTTTGAGCAGACTTATTTGAATAATCAGAGTGCTTTTATTCACTTATCATAGATTTTCCTTTATATTCATCTGTTAAAAATAAACAAATAAAAGGACCGGTCCTATCATACCTTTCATCATCAAAAACAGGTTATTGTTTAAATGAGATGGTAGAACATTGTATCTTTAATTCATAGACCTCTTTGCCAGTTTTCTGCAAACCGAACAAGTGAAAATCAATATTAATTGAGGATGAAATAACATTGAAGGGGTTTGAACAAATGACCTCCTGGACCACCTATTCTGCTACAATCTTAAATCACCGATCAACCCAAGCTTAAGCTGATGAGTGAAGACAAATTTAATATTATATCACTAAATAGGTTTTATCTCAAAAAAGAATAAATTGATAATTAGTTATGAATAAGGCTTTGTTTTGCAGAAAGAAAATGTTTCATTGCAACTGAGATTTGTCATTGATGTTCAAGTGGCTTTGTAACTCTCCACTTTTTCTATTCTAACCATCAACATACAAAATTTTCCTTTACAATGACATTCAACACAATATCTCCAATACACTAAAATGAAGATTAAAAAAATGTCAAAATTGTGAGGAGAATTGCTCCTTGTTCTCAAATCATTCATGAAGTATGCAGTCTAGAAGTAACATCAATGAAGGCTTCTTCTTTACAAGGAATTGTCAAACCTCCAGTTGGGTGGCTGAATCCAAACTCTTCTTCAGCCCTCTTGAGCAAGTCTACAAATGAAGGATGACTCAAGTAAGATATCGGAATGAAAAACCGCTTTCTTTCGGTTTCTCCTACGTACACCGGAATGTAGCCTTTAGGAACAATGGATTGACATCTTGCAGAAACAGACTGCATCTTGAGAATTTGCTTGGTGGAGCCAAGGAGGATCGAAGGCAAATGAATTCCCATGGCTAAATTTGATTGAAGCAAGAGGACAACGAAGGACTTCGAAAAAAATTTCGGTCTTGATATGGATCTAGAAGTGGTAAACTTCAATGCTTGAATGAGAATATGTGAGAGATCTAAGTTGGAGATTAGTTGTTTGTTTGGTGTCTATATATAGAATGAGAAAAGAGAAGATATTGGCTTCATCAATGGCTCACATGGGTTGCTCCATTGGTTGAGGTACATTCATTTTCTGATTTGCACCAATTTCTGGTAAGCTGGCCCCATCTATCACAATATGTGAAGTTATGTTCCAAACATAGTGGGACACAAAACTTTGTAGGTATTTCAATTAGCATTAAAACCATGTCAACAAAACTAGATTACTCCAACAATCCATTTAGATATGTGAAGTGTAGATTTATCTTATGATAGATATTTTGGTTAAGAATGTAATAATAGTTTTACATAAGATAGAAGAGTAGGGATGAACTAAAAAAAGTAAAGAGTTAGAAGTAGAGATGATATCCTTGGTTAATTATTTAAAACTATCCAGTCATTTATCTTATAAAGAATGTAAGTTATACGCTTTTCAAAATGACTATCTGGATCTAACCATCATCTAGTTATTGTACACGTACATTTTCATTTTAAAAGTCCCAAAACTTCATAAACACAAAAATGTGTCTAAAAAAATTTTCACTTTTTAAAAATATGAAATATTGATTTTAATAAAGGAAAATTATCCTAGATGGCAAACTGTTGAAAATATTTATAACTAATAGCAAAATACACCGTCTATCTGAGATATACCACGATAGATGGTGATAGACTACTATCTGCAATAGACCTCTATATATATTTCAATTTTGAATTTTAAAATTCTCCAATATTTAGATTTATATATTATTTTTTATTTTCAATATGTATACTAATTTTCTTGCCTTTCAAATTTTAACTCTCTAGATGGGCATTTTTTTTTAAATATATAATTTCATTTGTTATATTTTATTTATTAATTTTGTTATTTACAAAAATAATGTTGCTATATTTATATTTTATTTTATTTTGAATTTTAAAATCCAATATTTAGATTTATATATTTGTTCTAATTTCCGATATGTGTATTAATTTTTTTATATTTCAACTTTTAAGTATTAAATTTTGCAATATGTGTGTTTATATATTATTTTAATTCTAATATTCTTAGTATATTTGAAACCGATAAGAATTTTACTATATATAAATTTTGCTGACTAAGATATTCATTTAACTTAACTTTAATATTTTACAACCATGACATTTCCACAATTATATAATTAAATTGGATTGACTCGACATCATTTAAGACAAATGATTCGAATTAGAGATAATAATGTCGATCAAATTTAAGCAACATATGAAGGACATGATACAACTTTGTTATTATATTTAGTTGTCATCAAGACTTACTTTTATTAGATGACATAAACTTTTGATAATATCTCTTTCGATATTTAATGTATG
Organism: Citrullus colocynthis; assembly: GCA_031780015.1. Taxonomy (NCBI): domain Eukaryota; kingdom Viridiplantae; phylum Streptophyta; class Magnoliopsida; order Cucurbitales; family Cucurbitaceae; genus Citrullus; species Citrullus colocynthis. The sequence goes on from QLSR01000031.1 coordinate 583,739, forward strand.
ACATATCTTTTTTTTTATATTATATTGTTACAAAAAAAAAACAAAAACAAAAACAAAAACGAAACAAAAAAACATGAAACAAGAAACAAGAAACGATTATCAAACAAATTTCTGTTTCTATTTTTGTTTTTTCAAGAAACAGGAAACATAAATAGTTATCAGACATAGTCTTGATTCTTGTTTTCGAAACAGAAGAAACATGAAACAAGAAATAGAGAATGAGAAATAGGAAACAAGAAATAGAGAACGAGAAACAGGGAAGGAGAAACGAGAACGTTATCAAACAAGCCCTTAGAGTTAATGTTTCCATGGTTTAAAAAGTTAGAGCTTCATCCTTATGATTTGATAAAACATCATAAATAATTCCTATAATTTGATAAAACATCATAAATAATCCCTATGATTTGTTAAGACTCTCATAAGTAGTTCCTATGGGAAGCACTTATTAAGATTTTATTAAACCATATGAACTAAATTCTAATTATAAATTATGGGGACTAAATTCTAACTTTTTCCAAATTATAAGGATCAAATTTGTAATTTAACTAATAACCTATACTTTGATTAGTACCAAGGATGAAAAAATATTGAAATATCATTATCACCATATTATCCTGAATTAGTACCAAGGATTAGTATCGATAAAAAAATCTTAGGGAACACATTTTATCATAAATTGGCGAAATATCACAATATATCGCCGATGTTCTCTGGATATGTTGATATGCCGTTTCAATATCTCTATATTTTGTTTTTTTATTCCTTTTTGCTAATATCAAGCTTTTCCAATGTGCTACCTTTTCCAATTTCTAAATTTTCTCAATTTTCAATAAAAAAACACAAAAAATAGCATATAGTTATTTTTAATTTGATTGAAAGTTTCATTAAATTTTTACATTATTTTTCCTCAAAATTAAATTGACTTGGTAGCAATATTATCATTATCAGATAAATTACGCTAATGTTGGGCTAATACCTCTTTGATCATCTTGTTACTAAACTTACTATTGCATATTGTATTTGACCTTTATTTTGTATGACCTAGACTTTATTAATGAAAAATTCAGTTCATAATAATTTTTCGGTCCTCACTATTATCTATATTATTCTATTACCAATCATATTTGACTTTTAATTATTGGTTTATAGGATTAAAGTCATAGTTTATTTCTTAAATAAGTTTGTTCTAAAATTACACTAACAAATTCACAATATTTTTTTATAAATTTTCTTGATATTCATGATTTTTCCTGAAATATCTGTCGATATATCGGTAAATCTGAATTATTGATATTTATACTGATAACAATATTGTCGTCATTCATTAGTAATGGAATAATATCCAAACACAAACAAGTTTTTCATACTATCCAAACACAAACTTTTACAAAAAAAAAAAAAAAAAAAAAAAAAAAAAAAAAAAAAAAAAAAAAAAAAAAAAA
>QLSR01000031.1:597768-644464 GCA_031780015.1 Citrullus colocynthis
GGGGGGGGGGGGGGGGGGGAAAAAGAGCTGTTTTGTGTGACTGCTGATCTGTTCTTGCTGAATTTCTAGTAGATGTGGGGTATTCAAGATTGTTGTTGGGAAGACCTCATCACATGGCTTTGATCAACATAAAAAGAACTCTACATTTCTCTCTCTCTTTCACACACATTCAAAACAAAGACTGTACAAGGAAATTGCATATCCATGTGATTGACTTTCTAGGAAAGAGCTAATGGCTACATCATTGGACCTAATTTTCGGGTTGAATGAGGTAGGGGATGGATAATGTATTCGTCGAATCGAATATATCGTGTTTTGGTACGAATCAGTCCTTCTTCATAAAGACCAGCTGGTTGAGTTCTAAAGACAGACAGTGACAGTGGAACAAGGAGGAGTTATGCTTTTCACTGTCTTAGGGAGTTAAAGTAGTTATGTCTACTTTGAGCAGCTGGCATAGCTGGATTTTCATGCCTCTAACTATGACATGGATTGAATCTTATTATAAATTGTGGTTTTTATGGGACTCTAAACACTAATCTCAGTGTATTTTAGTTTCGTTTCTGTTGAGAAAATGAAATCGATAGAGAATAATAATATTGTGGAAGCAATAATCGAAAATGGAAAACGAGAGAGTGAAATCCAATGGATGAATAAACTTTTTATTGAAGTAAAAAAATTGTTCGTGATGAACAGTGACGATTGTAGCCAATTGCAACCGACTTGTAGATGGAGCGAGAAAGTTAGATAAAGAGAGATGAAAAGAGAAACTAAGAGTGTGTTTGAAATACATTTTCAAGTGTTTAATTTAAAAAACAAGTCATTTTGAAAGAAAAATTGGAGTGATTGGCAATCACTCAAAATAGATTTTAAAGTGTATTTTAAATAGTTTTTATAAAAAAAATTTAAATAAAAATGAGTCTTTTGAAAAACACTTTTTTCACTTGTGAATCCAAATAGGCCGTAAATGCGGGAAAAAAAAATTGTTAACATTAACAAAACACATACGTAGAAGTTTTCTATTAAAAATAAAACTCAATTAAAGAAAATAAAAATGGCACATACTACCTTTAGAAGCTTACTAATAAACAAAGCTTTGAATTTTATGGACACCTATTATTGATAGCTTCTCTTAGTATCAGAGAGCACTTTGAATGTTATGATCAACTTTTGATAATGTAGCTATTAAAAAAAGACAGACATAACAACTAAAACAAAATGGGATATGAACTTTGAAATGGAAAAGTTTTGATGAGAATTGTTTAGTGGTAAATCTCTGTTTTGGAGCTTTCGAAGTTTAATGTACTTTTAGTTTTTTTTAGTCTTATTCGATAATCATTTAGTTTTTAAAAATTAAGTTTTTTTTTTTATCACAATTTCTTGCTCACCGTTTTCAAATTTCTTAGATAAACATTTGTAGGGCGTTTGGGGCTCTGAGTTGGTTATTATAGTCGGTAGTTATTATAGTTAGTGGAATAATAGTTAATGTTTGGGTTGCAAACTATTTTGTACGGATTATAGCAATTGGGGTTTGGAGTGTAAATTGTGTTTGTTCAGGTAGGAAATAGTAAACATCTTAGCAAAGAAGAAAAGAGAGAATGGGTGGAAAACAAGAAATACGGTACGAAAGAAAGTTTTGAAATAGTATTTACTATACTCATTATAAGTTAGAAATAGTTGTATATTCCACTATTTTATATGGTGTCACGAACATGGAGTGGGCTATAACTAATCCACTCCACCAACTTCTAACTGTTGTCCCCAAACGGCTCCTTGGATTCTTAGCCAATTTCCAAAATTGAAAACTAAGTTTTTGAAAATGACTTATTTCACTTTTTAAAATTGGCTTTGATTTTGAAGACAATCTTAAACAAAACATAGAAACTAATAAATAGGAGTGGTATTTATAGACATAATATTTTATAAAAAAAAATTCAAAAACCCAAATAGTTATCAAACAGACGTTTTATGTGTGATGTTTCAAATGAAGAGCAACATTGGCATGTGAGAAGCTTTCTTCTATAGGCAAGTGGACCCAATAATGCAATTGGCAAAAAATGAGTTGTGGTATTGAAAATAGGCTACTGTACCTCAAACTGTACCATAGTATTCAACTGACAACAAGTATGATATGGAACTTTTTATAAACATTCAAGAAGGCACTTGGATTTAAATGGACTAAAGTTTGAAAGTTTTTAATATGTAAAGCACTTGGAGTCCTAATGTTTTTGCTCTTACTTTTGGAAAATTTTCAATTGGTTTTTTAAAGGCTAAATTACCTAAAAAAAAGATTTCTTTTTTTTATTTGTTTAGAAAATATCATTTTCTTTCCAAAGTTTTAATATTGTAATTGACCTTTCTTAAACATTTTGAAAATATTGTTTAGGTAGAAATTTGTTTGAATGTTCAATATAAGTTCAGGTTTGAAATAATGTGATAGTAACCTGAATTTAAAGTTGAGACAAATTCACTATCATGCAATTAAAATTCTAATGAATTTTTAATCGAAGAATAATTCTAAAATATTTATGAAAGATCAAGGATGGTATTGTAACTTTTGAAAGAATAAAGGTATTTATGTTATTTTAGTTTTACGAGTTTTTCCATGATATTTCAAAACATATATTTAATATCTTTGTTTGTTTTCACATAATTTCACTTTTTAAAACCCGGATATTATCATCTAAAAGAACTTTAAAATTCATCTTACACAATCCTTTTAACATACTACATAATGGTGAGATTTTTATGTCGAAAGATGAATTATAAAGATATAGTCTAATTAATAATTAAATAAATATCAATTATTCAATACTATTAATTTTAACTAATTATTAAATATAAATATATTATTTAGACTTACTAAATTTCCACCGATACTTTTGCAATTAAAATTTTATACTATTTTAATTTTTTAAATTTACATTATTATTACAATTATTACTTATTAATATTCTAATTAATTTATATTAATTTAATTGTTTTTAAAAATTAATTTAAATAATTCTATTATGTTTAATATTAAAGTATTCATTTATTTTTATTTTCATTGATTGAATAATTAATTAATATAACAATAAATTATAATGCTAAATTTAATTGATGACTACATTCATTGTTTCTTGCATTTAATTAAGTAATTATTTAAATTTGGTTTTTATATAAGAATTGGTAGATTGAACATTGGACATTAACTATCATATATATCCAAATATAGACATTAATTAAGATATTTAATATTTATACCCATAAAACAATATATGAGATCCAAACTGGCCCTAAAAGTTATTTTTCCTACCTCCGAATATGAGATTTACTATAACCTGTTATTAATTAATTTATAAACATTAATCTTTTTGTATAATTATTGTTTTGTAATATTAAAAAGATGAATTGAATTTATAAACTGAAATATTTGATCGGTAAGTTTTCATGAAAGTAACACATACTTTACAATTTGTAACAATTTAGTTCTTGTTGTAAAAGATTAAAATTTAATGAAAATTCTTTGATCGATGAATAGATCGGGATCCAAGTTTCTTTTTTTTTTTTTAAATAAATTATAAAGACAAATTCATTATATAATAAAAGTTGACACATAATTTTGAAGATATTTTTCAAACAAAATTGTTACAAATTTCAAAGTATAAGAACTAAAGCTTAGTTTGGGATTGTTGTATCTTTTAAAATAATTTCGGTTGTGCTTTTAAAAAAGTAGTACTTGGTAAATTTTAATTTTAAATTAGAAAAAAATTAGTTACGTGTTTGATAAATTAATACTAAATTGGTATAATTAAATTATATAAATAAAAAGTAGGCTTATTAATACTTAATTTATAATTTGAACTCAATTTGAAATATTTTTTTAAAAGAAATATTTGTTATTAAAAGTTGAATCAATTATAACTTGAATTATAACTTGAAAATAGATGTGATAAAATATATGGATTATGAAAGGATATTATTATAATATATATTTAAATTATTTAGAAAGTAGTTGATTTTTAAAAAAGTTGAATCTAAAAATTGTTATCTATAAGCATCATATTAGATTTTTGTCAATGTGTCAATATTGCACATTTCCATAGGTTCGAAACATGAGGAGTGAACTGATACTTTCACTGTATGGTAAAAAATGTGAAAATTATCTAGTTAAAAGATTTTGGCATTTATTGTTTTATACAATATTAAGATTTTATTGTATAATCATGGAGTTAAACTTACATGTGTATCAGAGCCTTGATTGAGGACTTGTGATTTTCCATTGATGATTTATGTCTTTTATGTTTCCGCTACTAGTAATTGTTTTTTCATAAACTTGAATTTTATTTTTTTGTTTCAATAATTTTGCTAGAAATATCAATCAATATTTCCATAAGATTACAACTTGATATTTTCGCCTGTATCCACATTTGATATTAAAATTTTAAAGTGATTAGGGTAGATTGAAGCCTAAATGGAGCATTTTAAGTTTTAAGACATTTTAAAATTACGGTAAATTATATAAATTATAGTGGTAATTGCAATTAAACCATCAAATTGTTCAACAATTAGATCCACAAATGATAAAATCTGGACAATCAAACTTATACAAATATTACAAATTATGTAAGTTTTATAGTTGAATTTGACCCAATTTTTACATTTATATAACTTTTAAAACATAATTCTACCTTTTGCAATTTACACTGTTGAAAGAATCTGAAAAACGGTTTCTGGATTGCGCCAAAGAATAGAATTTGAATCTCAATGCTAATTTTAGATCCAACAGTGAAACTTTTTATGTATAATGCTAAATCATCATAGCATAAACAAGAGAATGATACACAAAAGTTGTATTTCCATTACAATTTCTGGTGAAGAAAATTCACCATTCCATTTCCAACACCGCTCATTACACACCCAAAGGCAATGTAATTGGGTTCCATCAACATTCTAACATCAGTTAGAATGCAAAAATCATCATCAACAACACTGAAGGATCTCCCAAAAAAAAAAGAAAAAAAAAAAAAGCAGCCAAAGGCAAAAATCGAAAACCATTCTAGTTCTTGTTCATGGATTTAACAAGCTTGCAATCTAGAAGTGAGATCGATAAACGCATCTTCTCCACAAGGAATCGTCAAACCTCCCTCTGGATGATCAAATCCAAACTCTTCTTCTGCTCGACTGAGAAGCTGTTGAAACGAAAGATGATTCAAATACGAAATCGGAATCACAAATCGCTTCCTCTGAAACTCTCCGACGTACACCGCCACATGTCCTTTCGGAACCGCCGATGGATTTCCCGAGCTCCTCCTCAGCAATTGCTTCGCCTGAGGAATCAAAGACGATGGAAGACGAAACCCCATTGCTGAACTGCTTGAGGAGAAAAAAGAAAAGAAAGAGAGAGAAATCTCTGAATCTGGCTATTGATTGAAGAGGAAAATGAAAAAGCAAGTTTGATTTGGGATTTGACGGAATTAGGGTTTTGAATTTATAGGGAGGGAAAGGTTTGGAGAACGGTAGTTGGCCACTGGAGGGCCCCTCCAAGAAGTTAATTTAACATATTATTAATTGATGGTGTACTATATCCACTTCATTATTCATTATTAAACTATTTTCAAAGTTTGATACCACACACCGCGTTAAGATAGACTTTTAATATTATTAATAGACTCAAGTTAGATCCAAATATCAACTTATGTTGAAAAGTGTAATTACATTTAAGTACTATACATACTCTGTCAGGATAGATCGTCAAGTCTATAGATCTTTTTTTAATACATTTGAGTTAGTTTCTAGAAATCATGTTGAGTTCAAAAGTGTTTGGTATGACACATATCCTTTTGGGATGAACTGTCAACTCTATCGAATAATTTTCCAAATCAAATGCATCATTATAAACTCGAGTTAGTTTGAGAATCAAGTTAGGTCGAGAAGTATAATTGCATTTTGATACAACACACTCTATTAGCTATCAACTCCATAATTAAATAATTTAGATATGACACACACTATATTAGAATAAGTTGTCAACTCCATTGATCAATTTTCTAAATAACTCGAGTTAGTTTCAAAAATCAAGTTAGATTGAGAAGTATAATTGCATTTTAATATGACACAAGCTATATCAAAATAAGTTGTCTAACTCCATAATTAAGCATTGTCTATGAACTCGAGTTAGTTTAAAATATAAGTATGGTTACTTAGTTGTGTTTTGTTTTGAAGTACAATGAACTTTAAATATTAAAATAAAATTAATTAACAATTATTGTTATTGTGTACTATTTTATAGTTAATACTTGGCAGATATCTTTTTAAAAATGGCAAGTGTAGATTATTGCACATGGTATGCTTATAAACTTTTATTTTTTTGGGGAAAAAAAAAAAGAAAAAGAAAATATATATATATATATATATATATATATATATGTTAAGAATTAACAATTATTAGTATTTTAGGAAATTTATTAGTTTTTTAGTACTAATAATGATTAGTTTACGGGAATACTTTAAGTTTAAGACTGCCATAAGTATCAATGCCAATGTTATTTTAAAGTAATGTTTAAGCATATACGTTGAATGTAAACGAATCACATGGCTTCAACTTCCTCAATTTGGAGATGAAAGATTAAACAAACATTTAAGTTGATTTCTGAAGTTTATAAATCTTTTATTTAACCTAAAATATTAGAATTGAATAATGTAATGATGATGTAACATTTAAAAATATTGTTTTTCTAGCCATATTATATCTCTTCAAAATTTTGTTTATCTAAAGATAGTTTAATTCGTTAAGGTACCATAATTTTGTTGTACAAGTTTAATGTTTGAATTTCAACATTCACACATAAAATGAGTGTTTGAATTGACTTTTTAAAATATTTTTAAAAAAATTTTGATTTTTTTTTTCTTTAGGTTCCGTTTAGTAATAATTTTGTTTTTTGTTTCTGTTTTTTAAAATTAAACATATAAACACTACTTCCACTTCCAAATTTCTTCCTTTGTTGTCTAGTTTTTACCAATAGTTTAAAAAACCAAGCAAAATTTTAAAAATTAAAAAAAAAATAGCTTTTAAAGTTGGGCTCTTTTCAAATATAGTAAAATGAACAAAAATATTTACAAATATAGCAAATTTCATTGTCTATCTATGATAGACCGTGATATATCACGTAGACTATTATATGTGTCACGATAGACATAGATAGTAGCCTATCGCGGTTTATCGCAAATAAATTGTGTATTTTGCTATTAGTTGTAAATATTTTTTCATTATCTATCTATGATAGACTAAAATAAATTGCAATAGACTATTATATGTGTCACAATAGACATAGATAGTAGTCTATCGTGATCTATTGCAAATAAATTGTATATTTTGCTATTAGTTATAATTATTTTCAGCAGTTTTGTCATTTAAGATAATTTTCCTTTGAAAAGTTTTGTGTTTTGTTTTTAGAATTTGGCGAAGAATTGAACCATTGTACTTAACAAATATGCAAATTATTATAAGAAATATGGAGGAAATATGCTTAATTTTCAAAAACAAAAACAAAAAAAATGAAATGGTTACCAAACAGAGGCTTAGGTATTGGGTCTAATTTCTATTTGATTTCTAGGTTTTAAAAGGTGCAATTTTACTTCTAAGTTTTGAGTTTAATTTTTTTGGTCTATGAATTTCAAAATGTTACTTTTTTACCTTTGATTTTTCAATTTTGCTTCCATTTGGTCCCTAGGTTTCAAAACACTCTTAAAATCTTGCTTTTTCCACTAAATACTCACTTTTGGTCTTTAGTTTTCATGTTTATTAATTAATCCGTTTTCACACTACTTTTCATCATAATTAAAATTAATTTTAAAATTCCACTTCATAATTATCTTATATTAATTGATTGAAAGTTAATGTCAACAACCGATATGAGCATTAGTGAAAATTTGGGGGATAAAAATATAAAGTATTGAATCCTACCAACTAAATTTAAAACTCAAGGATAAAAAACATAATATTTAAAATTTAGAGATAAGTAGAAATTAAACTCAAAATTTAAAAGTAAAAATGTAATATTTTGAAACTTATATCTCAAATAGAAACTAAACTCAAAACTTAAAGAATAAATATCTTTTTCAAATAAATTTTAAAGGTTTTAAAAAGATTTTGAGTGTTAAAACATATCACACTTTTAAGTACTTGAAATGTCATTTCAAATCCACCGTCTTGATGAGAAAGGAAAAGAAACAAGTGGATGATTATGTGTTTGAATTTCACTTTTGCATATTGTCCTCGAGGGAAAAAAAAATCTCATCTTGGGTTTTGGAAAAAAATAGTTTCTAAAAATATGTTTTTAGAATTTGGAATTTGGTTAAGAATTCAATTCTTAAAATGAACATCATTGTAATAAATTAAGAGGAAACAAATACAATTTTTTAAAACCAAATGAGATCTTAGAGATTGAATTTGTAATTTAACAATTTAAAATTTATGTTTAATGAAATTCTAAACTTTTTGTTATGTGTCTAATAGAACCATAGTTTAGGGTTTAGAGACTTATTGGACACAAAATTAAAAATTTAGGAAACTAATAGACATAAAATTGAAAGTTTAAGAACTTATGAAACATTTTTTTAAAAGGTAAGGGCCGTTTAGATTATGGTTGTTAATGTGTCATAAATATAGATACTAAATGTTCGTAAATGTGTGTGTTTGGATATGCTTGATAATTAATACTTGAAAATTAAAGTTGGTTTGGGTTACATTTAGTTTTGGTTTTTAGATTTTGAAAATTAATGACCTATAAACATTTATTCACCTCTATAAGGGTTTGTTATCTACTTTTTACCAATTTTTTCAACAATCATATTTTATAAACTAAAAGAAGTAGCTTTTAAAAACTTATTTTTATTTTTAAAATTTGGCAGATAATTCAATTTTTTTTAAATACAATTGGGGTAGAGGGAATTGAATCACATACCTCGTAGTTACTAACACACTCATATATCAATCGAGCTATGCTCGAGGTTAGGTAAAATTTCAACTCTTTTACCTAAGAAAATGCAAATTATTGTAAATGGAGAGAAAATAGACTTATTTTAAAAAATCAAATAATTATCAAATAAAACCTAAATATTTGTGCTTATTTTGTTAAATGGTTAGAACTTTAAATAATATGTGAGCCAACCGAAATTAAAAAATGGCTAGAAAAATTTTCAAAATCTTATTGGAAAATTTTCGTTTTATTATAACCAAATAAAATCAAATTTATACAATTATTATATGCATTATATACAAATATAAGTATTACAATTCAATTATGTTTTTTAAGAAAGAGTTTCAACTATTGATTTTGTTAATTTGTCTTATTTTATAGTTTTTATCCATGACATTAAACTTATATGAAAACAAGCATCATATATACTACCCTATATTTCTCATTTAATTATTCATAAAAATTTACAATTTTTTCTTTTTTGGAAAGAGGTAAATTAAACATTTACAACATATAAATTTTGTATATAAATGTTGAAGGGTCAGATGGATTGTCCCGTGAAATTAATGGAGGTGTGTGTAAGCTAGTCCAGACACTTATAGATATAATTTTTTTTTATATATAAAATATAATATAATGTAATTATAAAATAATTTGTTTGATTTATAACCATCAAATATCCCATCCTAACTTTTTTTCTCTCTCTCCAACTAGAATATGGAATGAAAAAAAGTTCCACATCCAAGGAGGTTAAAAAATCTCATGATTCAAAATCCATGAAACAACACATAGACTTAGATGCAAAATAAAAAATCCTATATTAATCACTTTCAAATGTTGAAAAAAAAAAAAAATCAAATATGTACCAACTTAAAAAGCAATTAAACTTGTAATTTGACAACGTAAGCATGATTCAACTAACATACACTTGTATTGTCCACCTTGAGCTCAGACCTAATATATTATAAAAAAAAAACTTATAATTTAACGTACAATATATGTTTATAGTTTAAAATTTGTTTAATTTTAGTCTCAATACTTTAAAATAGCCAATTTTAATCTCTATTATTCAACAAAATCTTAAATTTAGTCTCTACTATTTGTTTATTATTGATTTTTGAAAAAAATTGTTATTTATTAGCATTATCATTCGAGATTTTGAGAAAGTATTTACATATTATACCTTTTTTTTCTTTTAGGAAAGTTATTATTATTATTCAGCCAATTCGATAAAGATTAACTCTAAGGAGTAAAATTTAGGATTTATTAAAAGCACAACATGAACTAGAATCATTTAAAAATATAGAAATTAAAATTTAATCAACTTCAAAATACAATGACCAAAATAATATTTATATAATCATTTAAAAATATAGAAATTAAAATTTAATCAACTTCAAAATACAATGACCAAAATAATATTTATATAGTTAATTTGTTGAAATACCTTCCATTCATTTGACCAATCGATCTCCAGCTGTGACCGGTGGCCTACTCAATTGAAAACTTAAAATTTTGATATCATTGATTTTCTTGTTAAAGAAACGAATCTTGAAGGAAATTGATAAAATACTTTCTTTCATAATAATAATAATTATTATAAAAAAATTAAAAAAAAAAAACTCGCTCCTCTCCAAATTCAATGAAAATATTATCATACCAAAAAAGGAAAGAAAAAAAAATTATGCTTCACAATGATTAATTATGTGATATTACCTAATATCATTAAGATATCAATGTGGAAGTCTTCAAAAAAATTGATATCCAACTTCCCTGGAGGGATATATCAACCAAATATTGATATGGATATGTAATCATATAAATAAAATAATTTACAACGATCATTTCAATTAATACTTAAATTATTTTTACTTTTTTTTTTAACAACTAATTGTATTCTTTAAATAAGTTTATTTATAGATCTTATTACTATTTTGTTTAGAACAACATTAGAAACAAGTAACAAAAGAACTTAAAGGAATCAACAAAACAACAACAAGAGTAAATTCACCTATGGAATGTGGTTTGCAAGCCAGATTGTCAAAAATTGGAGTCTTCGAACGTGGTAATTAGAAGTCACTATACACTATACCAAAAGAAAGCTTTTAATTGACCTGAAGAGATAGAGATCACAAATAGAATCAATAAAGACATTAACTTCATTCACATAAGTTTTTAGATTTTAAATGATAAACCAACTTGCTAGTGGTAGTGAGAATATCTTAAAAAGGCCAAAGGGCCAAAGGGTCATGAGTTCAATCCATAGTCGCCACCTATCTAGTATTTAATATCTTACGGGTTTTCTTAGTTGAGGTGCGCGTAAGCTGGCCCAGACACTCACGGATATAGAAAAAAAATTGATAAACCAACTTGAAGAGCTTTAGAAAGACCTTGATAGAGAGCAATAAGTTCAAGAAGGTCAATGGAGCTCGTCAAACACCAATTACTATAGATAAATTTACATTGAAATATCTTATTATTAGCATATAAATTTATATTGATGACTAACTAAAGAATTTTTATATATCCAAATGAATATAACTCAACTGCCAATTAAAATTATATTATTGACTTTGAGTTGTATCTTTTATATATATACACATATATATATTTTTCATATATGTATTTTATGAGTATTGATATGAGATATCATTACTAAACTTTGATATCAACGTCCCTCCAATTTATGGGATTGCATACGTTTTTTTTTAAATCCTTCAATATCCAATAGATATGCAAATTATCGTATAATCCAATTCAAACAGCTAGAACTCGACGTACATCATATGGCCAAATCATACTCAAATTCGATTCGATTCGATTCAGCTCATCAATACTCCGCAACAAACTCACATGCAAGAATCTGTTCTACACAGTTCGAATTTATCATCAATTTGTACATTGATGTCTGCCACGACGCCATTGTCTTCCGGATGCGACATAACATTAATCTACCATAACTTCCTGCGTCATTTCGTAGACTTGAACTGATCTCTCTGATGTAAAGGTACGAAAAAGTTCATACAACGATTGTAATTAATGAAATCCAATATCGGTGCATAATTTGATAGATACCTGATATAAAAACGATATATTGTATTCCAATTTAGATCTCAGTTTTCTGTACCGATACAATGGGGATCAATATCTGCTTCAAGCAAGAGAGGGAAAAATACGTTACTCCGGTGGACTACGTTGAGTAAGTATTGCTAATCTGTATTGTAAAATGATTGAAGTTTAGATTTCTTGATTGGATATAGTCGATAGCTAATTTGTATTGTGAAATTATTGCGTATGATTATTTTATTTTATTTTTGTTGGTAAAAAGAATTAAATTTAGACTTCTTGATTGGATGTGGTTGAATCTAGTTTGGGCATCTGCCATACCAGATGGTATGGCTGGCGTCTTGAGTGTTTTCATTTGGGGAAATGTGTTGGATGGGATAGAAACTGTGATAGTGATGGAATCCATTTCCTTTGTACACTTGTAGGAGAAGGGAATTGTGTCTGTCACAACAGTGACAAACTCCATTATGATGCAGATCGATTTAATTGTATGCGGGACTTGCAGATTTATAGCGTAAAAAAGAAAGAGAACTTGTTGGTTATGTTAGATTAGAGAGCATGTAGGCACACAGGAGAGTTAATTGTTTGAAGTTGACAAGTTAAGTTGATAAACCATGGCTTCTGATGTGGGATGGTTTTCTATCTCTAACTTATCTAATACAATTTCTTTTTTGCCTCTCTCCCTCTTGAACATCAGAGGACGAAAACCACATTTGCTTTGATAATCTCTTGCTTAAACTATTTAAATTTCCTACTCAGCGTCCATGTCAATATTGCACTATAGAGGAGAGAATATTGACGACAAGGACTTTGATAGAACCCAGAGAGGGAAGTATAGAAAATATACATTGGAATTCATGAGTTAAAGGAGCGAAGTTTTCTCTAGGAAAAATGTTACATTGTTGCTCTCTAACTGCAACTTTTATGTGTTGTCGGCATTACAGGTGGGACGGACAGTTTTGCACCCTTTCTATAGTCATTTATGTTTGATGTTAAAGAGAATTGAATGCAAACATATTGCAGCTTCAAACTTGCTTAGATTGAAAGCAGAACGAGAAAATATAGGTGATAGTGTGCTTAATATTGATTTGAAGTAGAAAACTTCAACTTCAACGAAAATTTCTCTGTGATTTGAGTCGGAAAAGTGATTGTTAATTTGTTTTGCATTATAATATATAGAGTGAGAAAGAAAGAATATCACAATAGGATTGTGGGAGACCTACTTTATCCTAGGATCTCGTGGGTTGCCAAATTGGTTAGAACATACTCCATTTCTCAGTTGGCCTGACTTCTGGTAGTAAAGATCTACTTGTTTGAATGGAAGATAATAGAGTAGAAAACAAGTGGTCAAGGACAAGGAGAAACCAAATGTTGTAACCTAGAATAGATGGACCAAAAATGAAAACCACTTGATGAGAGACTTTCGATCACTTGTCCTCCATCACTGGCCCAATGCAATAGCTAAGAAATTAGACCACCAAAGTACATAACATAAGATACTCGACTATGTGTCATTAATTTTCTTGGCTCTCATATAAGCACTTCAAATCCTTCCTAACTGACTCTTTCATTAGCAATTTAGCACTCTCATCACACAACTTAACTGGTTTTTATTCCTTAATGCACCGTCAAACAGGAATTTGCTTAGTCTACATGAATTGTCTACCGTAAATAACAATTTATCTTGACTTACAAACACTGTATTCAACCTCAATGGTTATTGAAGCTAGCTTGCACCTTTTTTATTTTTTCATATTATTAAGATTAATCCAGAACTCGAGAATGGTAATTTTTCAGAAAGTGGGTCATGAAAATGGACATTCTGCATCTTAATTAGTTGTTGAAGGGTGCTTGATTCCGACATAGTTGTTTATTGTTTATTAAAAGGATCTCATTATTGTTCAGATAGCCACTCATTTTATCAATAGAAACATTGTGGGCCAGCTTTCAAGTGAACTTCACATAGGCTTATTCCAAATAAAAAATATATATTATAAACTAAGAAGGGACAATTCCACAATCTACATCTCCACTTATGGCTACGATCTAATTTCTTCGTAGTTTAGATTTGTTCAATTTGTTTTGTGGGACACCAATAGCTGTATTGATGTGTTGGAACAAAGGCTTATCTGCTAAGTTTGATTTTGTTCATGTATTCAGCCAGATGGTTTAGATTTTTTAATTAGACAAATTTTGAATTCATTTTAGACATAAAAGTTCTGTACCATTTAATGAATGTGCTCCCTGTTATATGTTAGCATAGCACAAAATGAGGGGAATGGTTTACATGTCTCAGGCATGTCTCTAACAAAAGGGATGGCCATTGCTTACATTATTTGATTAACATAACAAACAAACTTTCACTAAGCCACAATTTTCCATGCAAATGTGTCCTCTATGGGCTAGTTTTCCAGAAAGTTTGGTGATTTGGTTTCCCAATATTACCCGAAGACAGGATCATACAATACAGTAGACTTCACAACCACTTGCCTCCTAGTTGGCCCCATTCAAACATATCTTACCACTCATTTCTTACAGCAAGCTATTGCCCACAGCACCCTTTTTCATCTATATGTAGACACTTGATTTTAATTCTCAAGCAACTCAGATCTCAAACTTCCACCCACCCACCACGCTTTCTCACTCTAGCTGTTGTGCAACTTCAAGTTTCTTCAATTAAAAACTCCTTGGCTTCCTTTTGTGAAGAACAAAACTACAGGTTTTTGTTTGGTGAATACTGTAAATTTCTATGCAGTCTCAGGCTTTCTTCTCTAACAACAAACCAAAGTTACAGATTTTTGGTAGTTTGCAAAAATAACTGTGCAGTTTATGTAGAAAAGAGCCAAAGGGAGCAGTTTGTGATTCCAGTAGCTTACTGAAATCACCCTTTTCAGGGACTTGCTAAGTCAAGCCAAAGAAGAATTTGGCTACAGTGACCCGATGGGATGCTTCACGTTCACCATTCCACATTGATGATATATTTATGGTCAAAATATCATTTTATTTTGGTCCTTGTACTGTTGGTTTCATTCTATTTTAATTACTGCACTTTAATGGTCCAACTTTAGCGAATTTACTTTCAGTAATTATTAACATTAGTTCCAGTAGTTGGTTCGATCCAGGGTGGCCACCTACCTAGGAATTAATTTCTTACGAGTTTTCTTGACATCCAAATGTTGTTGGATCAGGCGGGCTGTCCTGTGAGATTAGTCGAGGTGGCGCAAGCTGGCCCGAGAAATAATTAGTTCCTGTAGTTAGTTTATTGTTGATTTCTCTCTTTTTTTTAAAAAAAATTTTTAAATTCAGTCTCTATTAGCATTTCCTTTATAAATTGTGAATATATATTCACAATGCCTTTTCTTGCAAGAAAATTATTAAGATTATTTAACCAATTTTGATAAGAATTAACTTTGGAGGACTAAATTTAAGATTTGTTGAAAGTACGTGGACTCCAAGTATAAGTACGAAAATGGTATTTTAACCTGTAATCATTGATCTTATCTCCCAATTGAACGAGTCTTGAAAGACAATATGTGTTAGACACACCATAGAGGAGATAAGGAGATAGTACCATTCTTATTTACCCTCTTTTGAGGGAGCAATAAAAAAAATGCCTCCCAACTGATGTATGCAGAACTAGTTAATTCATTCCATGCAAGTTCTTGTTTTGTTTTCCTTCTTTTGCATGTTTTTCTGTTAACATAAAAGTAAACACAAGACATTTATGATTATTTTTAAAGTGCGACACCTATATGGCCTATAGGAGTCAAGACATTGCCCAAGGTTGGATGAGCGAACGTAAATCTTGCATTAATCTTTTCCATATAGACTTTTCTTCTGATATTACTCCCTTTTTTATTCTTATTTTTATCACTCATAAGAGCAATTGAGGATTATGATCTTAAATTGCCAAAATCAAGTACATAGAAGTGCTAGATTCTATTAAAATTGATTGTATGGTCATTTTTATAGGTCTAACTTTTCTACAAGTAAATCTGGAAGATATTAGTATTCAAATAAAAGATGATCAAAGAGTTTGGAAGATTGATCGTTCAAGTTTGTTTTCTGTCAAGTGATTGACCAAGGAGCTTAGTATTATTTTTCCTATGCTGAAAGCTTTATTCACAGCAATTCAAAAATCCAAAGTCCTAAGAAGATTAGTATGCTTATTTGGATTTGTTTATTCAAAGGTCTAAATACAGCAGAAAAAACATAAACAGAAAATTGGCATTTCCTGCTTTGCAACTTTTGATTTGCTTCCTGTGTTTGACAGTGTGATAAGCCCAGACTCTCCTTGAAAGCAAAATAAATTTGGGTTAGTGCAGTCAGAGCCGTTATTTTAGAAAATTCATTTGGAAGAAACAAAATGATTTTTAATTTTTATGACAAGCACTTTGCACTGAGAAAAGGGATCGATTTAGCCGAATTTAAGTGATCTGGATGCTGTTCTCTTTTTCACCGTTTGTTAATTACTCTTTCAATGATATTTGTTTTAATATTCTGTAGTCTCTTTCTCAAAAGTGTGTTTCTTGTTCACTTTATATTCTTGGTTATCTCTAAAGCATTGAACTTTGGATTTTAGTTTATGAGCTTTTTATACTCAAATTATTTGAAAATTAGGGACCAAAAAAGAATGAGTATAAGTGTTCATGGGAAGACAGCTTTCTACCCTTTCTGTACAGCCAATTGCATGTACTTCTTGCACGTTGTTACTTTCAATTGGAAGATTGGTTATTAATTTGATTTGTACATGTATACAAAGCCCAAAGGAATATCAAAATAGGAGTCTGAAGGAACCTACTTTATCAAACGGTCACATGGGGTTGCCAAATTGGTTGGAACATACTCGTTTTCTCATTTGGCCCAACTTTTGATAAGACAAACCCACTTGCTTCTATGGTAGGACATTAGAGTAGAAAACAAGTGTTCAAGGAGAACCGAAAACCAAATGCTGTGACCAAAAAAATAGACCAAACGAAAAATCCATGAGATGAGATACTTTCAAACACAAGTTACTGCATCATTGATTCAATGAAATAACTACTACGAAAGTACATTTCGGTTTGTACATAAGGTATCAACTATGTACAACAAATTGTTTTGGCTCTCATATAGGCATTTCAAATCCTCATTGATTCTTCCTTATCACCACTTTACTGGTTTGTATCTATTCCACGGAACAGGTAATTTTGTTTTCTACATGAATTGTCTACCATTTGCAACAATTTATCTCTTGGTTTACCAACACTGTACTAAACCTCTAGAGTTGTCGGAGCTTGCACCATGTTTGATGTAATTATATTGTTAAGTTAATCCAGCACTTGTGAATGATAATCTTTCAAAAAGCATTAGTCTTGGAAATGAGTAGTCTGCATCTTAGTTAATTGTTGAAGAAAAGATGCTTGATTCCTACATAGATGCTTATTTGGTTCTAAAAATATCTTGTATAATGCGCCAATATAAGCTCATTATGAGAAAACAATGTAGGTCAGCTTTCATGTGAACTTCACATAGGCTTGTTTGGAACACGCTAAAAATAAATAAATAAATAAATAAGAAGAAGGGGAAAGTAGGAGTAGAATCTCACAATCTGGATCAAGAACAGTTGATTTTTCTCTACTTCTGACAGTGATCTAACCTTATTGTCTCATTCAGGTTCATCATTTGTGGGACTCCAATAGCTGTACTGAAATATATATATATATATACACACAAAGTCTAAGCTGCCAAGTTTGGTGTTCTCATGTTGTATGTTGACGAGGCAAGAAATAAGGTGAAGGGTTTCGATGTTCCAGGCATGTCTCTAACAAAAGTGATTAACGACTGCTTATGTTATGTGCTTAGCATAATTAAAAAGTTATTACTTGGCCACAATTTTCAGCTCAAGTGGGTCCTCAACTGGCTGACTTTCCCAAAGAGTTAGGTGACTCCGTTTACCCAATATTATATCCCGAGTATCTGAAGATTATTATCTGGGAGACAGGACCATGTGATACGTAGACATCATTAGCAACTGCTTTCTAGTAGGACCCATCTAGAGATTTCTCACCACCCATTTCTTAGAGAACTATTGCCTACATCACCTTTCTTCTATATATATATCACTTGTTTCAAGTCCCAAGCAACTCTGATCTCAAAGATTCACCCACCCACCAAGCTTTCTCATTCTCTCAATTGCTACTGTAAAACTCCAAGTTTCTTCAGTTCTAGATTCTTTTGACTTCCACTCAATAACAAAACCATGGGTTTTCGTTTCGCAAAAATTGTAAATGCTGTGCATAATCTAGGACTTTCTTCTCTGGCAACAAACCAAGAATCATCAATTGTCCGCAAAGGCTATTGTGCTGTTTATGTTGGAGAGAGTCAAAGGAAACGGTTTGTGATTGCAATAGCTTACTTGAATCGGCCGTTCTTTAAAGATTTGCTCAGTCAAGCTGAAGAAGAATTTGGTTACAATCACCCCATGGGAGGTCTCACCATTCCCTGCAGTGAGGATACATTCATCGATCTCATCTCTCATTTGCATTAGTTGTGAAATAAGCTATATTTGTTAGCCACAATCTTGTAGATTAGATTGTACCAACTTTTTGTACAATTTTTTGAGGGAGAGATAAAATGCCTCCCCACATGATGTATACTGGATTGGATAAAAAAATGTTTTTTTTTTTTCTTTTGAACTCCTATGCATTTTTTTTCCAAAAGGAAATACAGATTTTTCATTGATGTAATGAGAATAGACAAAGCTCAAAAAGTACAACTGTACAACAGATAGAATTAGAAAAGTATAAAACTGGTAAAATCTAATTATGAAGAAAAAATAAAAGCCTTTTAATTAAGGCATAAGACTTGGAACGAATAATCTGCATAATATTTAAAACGAGAGCAAAAATCTTTTGTACTCCCTATAATTTGATTTGTTTTGTATCTCTTTGGATATTTCATTCAATCAATGAAATTGTTTCTTAAAAAAAAAAAAAAAACCAAACCAAAAAGATATATACTAACATTATTGTTCTGCATTGCATTAACTTCATTTGATAAATAGTTTCAAAGGACTGGTATAATATTCATCATAATAGAGTTAGAATATATAAAGTCTACATAAAATAGAGCATACTTCAATTTTGGATGAATCCATATAAATCTTGTGTTATTCTCTTGCATATAGCTTTTTCTTTTGCCATTGATCCTTTTAATTGCCTTTGATAGAAAAACTTCAGTTTCATAATTCTTCAAATCACCAACATCAAGTAGACAATTAACATTCTATAAGTACTGGAATTTATGTATATATTCGAATGCCTGGTATATTATATCTTAAAATGATTGTTTCTGGTTTTTATTTATTTATTTATTTATAATTTCAAAATTTAATTAAATCTGTTTTGAGCACCATGCCAGTGGATATGGCTGGACCTGTAGTGCATTTTTTTTAATGAAATGAGTTGGATGGAAGTGTAATAATAGTATATCCTGTTTCTCTTGAACTCTTGTACCAAAATATACACACACACATGTAATATATCTATGTCAAATATACATGTATCATACATACATACATACATACATATATACATACATACATATATGTATGTGTGTGTATATATTCCTGATTTTATTGAGAACACTGCGAAGCACCCTAATAATGGAGATCAAAATTGATTTCCCTCACATAAACGTAACAAGATTTTCAGAGGTTACTTGTCAGAAAAATCCTGTTTGGTTAGATCCGATGACAGCTTAGATACGATGTCAGCAGATAAAGGGAGTTAACTGCTTTAAGATGAAAAGTTTTAGTCAATAAGCTTTAGTTTCTGGGAGGGACACTTTAAAGTTTTCTTTCTAAATTGATAAGGGAGGCTAGCTCTCATCCTTCCTGAATACCAGAGGGCAACATTAGCCTCTCCTTTTTACCCTTCCCTTCCATAATATATTCTTTTTGATCGAGTCAATCTAGGATTTGGATTCCTACTCAGAATTCATCCATATAATTGCATCCCAAAAAGAAAATTTAAACTTTGATGGGGCATAGTTTTCTCTTTGAAAAAGCAAGTCATTTTACTGATCAGTTTCCACCCTTGTATACAGTCATTTTTATGTACTTTCTATACATTGATATTCTACTATGACTAAGAGCAATCAAAAAAGAAAAACGAAGTTGGCAAAACTGTGTGGATGGTTGATCTTTTTTCTCCATCTCTCATGATATATGCAACCTAGACGTGAGATCAATGAAGGTCTCTTCTCTACAGGGAATTGTCAGGCCACCCATTGGATGGTTGAATCCAAACTCCTCCTCGGCCCTTTTGAATAGGTTTAAAAAAGAAGGATGGTTTAAGAAAGAAATTGGAACTACAAATCTCTTTGGTTTGATTTCCCCTACGTAGACTGCAATATGTCCTTTGGGAATATCAGACTTAACTTTAGAAGAAGTACCCTGAAATATGAGAATTTGTTTGGTGTGAAGAAGAATTGAAGGCAAACGGATTCCAATCTTTAAATCTTCTTGAAGTGAAAGAAAAGCAAGCAACTGTCGGTCGTTGTGTCCTCAATGTCAATCTTGAAGTAGAAAGCTGCAGTACTTGGATGAGAATCTCTCTGCAGTTTGAGTGGGAAGATGGTTGTTCATTTGGTTTGAATGTATATATGTAGAGTGAGGAAGAGGAGGTGTGAACAAAAGAATATCAAAGTAGGTATATGAGTGGACCTACATCATCAAGGCTCACATGGGGTTGCAAAATTGGTTGAAACACACTTGTTTTCTCATTTGGCCAGACTTCTGATGGTACACATTTACTTGCTTCAATGGGAAGATATTAGAGAAGAAAATAAGTGGTCAAGGAAAACCAAAAATCGAATGCGGTGACCAAGAAAACAAGTTGCTGCATTGTTTGCCCAATGCAATAGTAGCTAAGAAACGATACCACCACAAAGTACACTTCAGATTGATAATTGTACATAAGATACTCACATTTGTAAAATAAATTGTCTAGGCTCTCAACTCTCGTATAGGCTCTTTGATTCCTCCCCACTAACTTCTTCTTTAGCAATATTATTGTAACTTTTATGGTTTGTTGTATCCATCAATGCCCCATGAAACAGGAAACCTAGTTTTCCACATGATCTACAAACACTTCTTCAACCTCAAAAGTTATTGGAGTAAGCTTGCACCATGTTTAATGTTTTCATATTGTTCAGTTAGTCCAGAACTAAAGAATGATAATCCTTTGAAAAACATTAGTTTAGGAAATGGGTGATCTATATTTTTAACTATTGACTAAAAGATGCTTGATCCTAATAGATGCTTATTTTTTCTTATAAACTCTCATTAAATGTTCAGAACGCCACATCCACTCATTGTGAGAGAACATTGTCTGTCAGCTTTCTGTGAACTTCGCATAGGCCTGTTTGGAACCCAAACAGAAAGATTAAAAATAAAAAGGCAGGACCTCTCAATTTGCATCGGGTAAATTTTTCTCCACTTCTAGCCATGTTATAACCATCTTGAATCTCTTCGTAGTTCAGGCTTGTCGATTTGGTTTCTGAGACTCCAATAGCTGTACTCATATGTCATCGAAGGTTAGCTGCCAACTTTCATTTTATTCATATTGTGAGCCACTTCGTTTAGATTTTATTTTATTATTATTATTATTTTTATAATTAGATAGGCTTTGATTCTGTTTAGACAGAAACAATATATGCCATTAAATGAATGTCTCTCTGCCATACGTTGGTATGGCAAAGAATTAGGGGAAGGGTTTTGATGTTTCAGGCATTTCTCTAACAAAAGTAGATTACCGATTCCTTATGTAACGTGCTTAATATGACTAATGAGTTTTCACTAAGCCACAATTTTCAGCTCAAATGGGTCCTCTATCGGCTGGTTTTCCCAAAAAGTTAGGTAACTTTGTTTTCCCGATATTATTTTCCAAGTAGCTGAAGATTATTATCTAGGGTACATTACCATGTGATACAGTATGAGTATACTTAACAAGTACATGTCTCCTAATTGACCCCATTCATAGATGTCTCGCCAGCCACCACTCATTTCTTAGATCAAGCTAGTGACCACGTCTCCCTTTTATAATCTATATATACATACTTGTTTTCAATTTCCAAGCAACTCAAATCTCAAACTTCCAATTCACCACCAAGTTTTCCCTCTCTTTCTCTCAAGTGCTATTGTGCAACTTCTAGATTCTAAAAAATTTGAGACTCTGACTTCTTCTTGAGAGGGAAAAAAAAACCATGGGTTTCCGTTTGGCAAGAATGGTAAATGCTGTGCAAAATATTAGACTTTCTTCTCTAACAACAAATCACAGATCGTCGCCAATCCGCAAAGGTTATTGTGCAGTTTATGTTGGGGAAAGCCAAAAGAGGCGGTTTGTGATTCCTATTGCTTACTTGAATGAGCCATTTTTCAAGGACTTGCTAAGTCAAGTTGAAGAAGAATTTGGTTACAATCATCCTATGGGAGGCCTCACTATTCCTTGCAGCGATGACACATTCATGGATCTCATCTCTCGTCTGAATGAGTCCTAAAAGAAGATTTATTTGTTAGATTAGTCTCTTGTAGATCAGTCAGTGTCATTCCATTGTACACTTTTTTGAGGGAGAGTTGAACTGCCTCCCCAGATGATGTATACAAAATTAAACATGCCAATGTTAGAAAGAAAAGAGATTATTTCCTTGCAAATTCTTCTCTTTACTTGTTTTTTCATTTTTCGGATAATTATGCTCTTTCTGCCACAGTTACCTATGACCATCAAATTTGAGCTGCAGAGTACATGTACTACTAAATACTATCATTATATCATTCATTATGAGGAAAGAATGCTCCGAGTTTTCTGATTTCTGTTCAACTTTTCCTATTTTCATGTTATATTTGATGTAATTTAGTAAATGGTTTATTTCCAGTTCTTAATCTACATCCATTCATCATTCTTCTAAATCTTTGAGTTTGTAACAGACAAATTTTGAGCAATCAAGGACCCTAAAATACTAGTTCCATTTTCTACATGGACTTCATTAATTCCAAAGAATTGTTGATTGCATCACAAGTTTGATAATTTAACTATGACACTATTCCTTCGACACACTTGGTGTTAAAGTGTTGATAAAATTAAATTTTCCATAATCCATTAGCTTAAACTTTTGGGTTAATCGGTGATTTAACATGTTATCAAAGCAGGAGGTCCTGAGATCAAATCCTTGTAATTGCATTTACTCTCCAATTAATATTGATTTCTATTTGTTGTGTCTTCTACAAATTTTCTAGTCCACAATTGAGGGTCAGTGTTAAAGTGTTGATACATAACCTTTTGGGTTTATCGGTGATTTAACACTTAACTCTAAGATGACAATCAAATATTCAAACAAAACCATATCAGATCAAATCTAGAGTCAAGATCTCGAGTCAAGATCTAGAATAGTTTGTCTAAATGAATTTTGATCTAATTCTCATTTCATTTTGTTTATAGATGAAAATATCTTGTATTAGCCGATTAAATTTGGTATTATAGTCAAAGATTGGTATTGGAGGGTAGCATGGTGGAACAAGATCCTGTGCTGCAGTCACTCTGGTTTTCTCTTCCATTTAATTACTCTTTGTACTTAGAGCCACATTCATTATCATTGGAACCTTCCTTTGTCATTCAAGAAAACATAATGACATTAGCTGACAAGAACTTTAATTTCGGAACTTTCAAGGATATAATAGCTAATAAAGATCTTGTTGTAGGAGACGCGGTAAAGGTAGGTGGAGGATATAGAGACACTGAAAAGAGATTTGATAAAGAGCTTTGCCTTCAGCTGTTTATTTTTGTTCCACCTAGTGAACTGATTTATGTAGCACAAAACTTCATCATAACGTGATGTTTCCATCTAATCTTTCTAGCTTGGAAGCAACACAAGTTTATTTCATGGATCTTCTGCTCGACTCCAACAACATATTTCTCTTCAGGAACTACTACATTTGAAGAGGGTAATATTTTCTCTGTAATACATTTATGATGTCTAGCCCTTTGTTGATATATATCTTCTGGCATAGGTAAGCTAAAGTGTGATGTTCATTTCCATGCTTAGCAGTCTTTTTGTGGAATCATATTCATATGGGTCTAGAGGGCACTTGCAACATGATGTACTAATAGTTGAGTTTTCTATTAAATTAGTTATAATTTTATAACATTTTTTAAGATCAAATTGTTTTTTGTAATTATAGTTATAGATGTCTGATAGCTAATCCACTATTCTAAGGCCATCCACGTGGGAGCCTTTCCTAATTTTTAGTGGATTCATTGCAGGTTGTTCTCCCATAATTTTTAGGCTTGCTATGTTCTTAACAAATACACTATGACATTTACTATAAAGCTCTTGGTTACATTTTTTTTTTTTTAAGAATATTTTGATATTCGTGAGTGTTCGAGTTAGCTTATGTGCACCTTGACTAATCTCATGGAATAACCTGCTTGATCTTACAACCTTTTGGTATCAAAGAAACTCACAAGATATTAAATTCTATGTGGGTGGCTATCATGGATTATATTCATTCCTTCTAAGTCCATTCTTTGTAAGTATTTTACAATTTTGCATCGCTCTTTCGACAAGTATGTGTCACATCATGTCCCATCTAATTAATGCATTTAACAACATTTCGTTTTTTTAATCAATATATGGAGTTTTTCCTTGCATTTCCTTGTAATAAATATCTTCCTCTGATCATAATTCCTAATCATTCTGAAATTCTCTATTTGGACTGACAGTCATGGTTATTTGCAAAGCAGATTCTCTATTGATCAGGAAATCATGTGGATTTTAGAGGTCCATAAGTCCCCAAAGCCCACTTTTCAATCTATGGAGGGTAGAAAGAAAATTTTTTAAATTCCTATACTAACCAGCAACCACCACTGGTGAGTTCCTGTGGTCCTAACTTTCTGCATTTATTGTATTTCTGCTTCTTTTGCTACTTTATTTTAGGTAGAAAAATTCAAAAAACAGACACTGCTTGAGAGCTTTGTACATGTTTCAATCAACAGTAAAAAGAGTTCAAATCATCTAGCATTCATTTATGTTGTAATTTTGTAATCAAACCACATGAGAGAGAATCTGCTCTCTGTTAGTTTTGTTATGTAAATGTTAGCCCATACCATTGTCTCTTTTGCTTTCTTTCAATTTGCACCCACTCCCAGTTGCTTTCTTTGGACAAGATTCACATATTTGGTCTCTCCCCACTCTCCCTACAACCCAAGAGCCAACTGTGCCCCTAAATTTAAGGTTCTCACCCACCCAGCTGTCCGTTTCCAATCTTCTTCTGGTCCTCAAATTGGCTGATTCTGTAGGACATTTGTTTAGGACCAAACTGTGCGCAGTTACTTTCTTAGCCCTGAGCTCAAGCTGCAAGTTGGAAGACAGAGCCATGTGAAGCCCTTGTGAACTCTGCTCTAACCAGACCCCAACCTGCCTCTTCCTCCTTTTTCTCAGAACTTTTATATGTTATGATTACGTCACAGGTCTAAGATTTGGAATTCAAATTCGGCACCTAATGGCCTTAGCATTCCCTTGCTTCCCCTGCAACTTGGCGTGCCATCTTTGCTTAAACTACTTCTAAGAGTGAAAGACTATTCCCACAAATCAACAAACACACTAACTGAAGTTCCTATGGTTGAGCCACCAAAAAAGAAGGTGCATCTAGTTGGTATAGATAAGTAGCTTTCAGTTCTTTTAAGTCTTTCTTAACCATGTTTTTATATGCTTAGAATCTCTCTCATTCAGATGTGATTTATGTTCATTTATGTACCTCTCCTAAATTTAGGCATTACAAAATGAGTGTAAATAGGATTTTCTATATATATATATATATGTATGTATATTTTTTTATTATTATTATTTTTTTTTTTATTTAATCATCCTCCTAAAACAATAGCTTTATGAGATGAAAGGTTCCAAGATTTCTCATGAATGAAATTTATTTGACAGTGGAGTAGTTTTTCTATAGCTGTTTCTTAAGTTATACAATTTTAGGGAATCAAATAATCAATCTTTGAGATAATAACAGACTTAACAATTATCAAACGCTTAACAATTATCTTATCTATTGCGTTTTAGTTAAAGTACAATTTGAGACAGTTTCGGTGTAAACGTAAAATTTAAACCAACTTGATTGCATTTTGTTCAGTGCACTATATTTGTTACATACAACTTGATTGTTTGAAAACCATGAAGTGTAAAATGATACATTAAATTGATTTTGAAACTTAATCATCAAATTGAAAGTATTCAGAGAAAAATTAAGGTTAAAAGTATAATTTTGAAACCTAATTATCAAATTGAAACAAAACTCAAATTTTACAGATAAAACGGTAATATTTTAAAACTTGTAGGCTAAATTGAAATCAAACTCAAAAGTTAAGGACTAAAAGTATAACATTTTGAAATTTATGGATCAAATGGAGACTAGATTCAAAACTTATGGACTAAGAAAATATTTTTCTTTCTTTTTTTTTTTTTAAATGGATGCTTATTCCAAATAATTTCTTTCTTTTGTGTAAACACACATAATAGTCCATTTCTTATTAGAAAAAAAAAACAATATTAGTTTAAAAAAATATATATAGTAACAAAAGAGAATAAATAAGCTTAATTATTTAAAATAAAACCCTCTGAACTCAACCCAAAGAAATCAAAGGTTCAGGCTGGGCCTCAGCCCAAGACCAAGTCGTAAGGACCTCAAGCACTGATTGTGCTGGGCTTGGACCAGCCCAACCTTTTAAACACAGGCCATAGCCCAATCCATGGACTTGCTCGATGGGTCATCTACATTATATTTTAGCCATAAAAGAATTAAAAAAACACGAGTGTTCCGTCTTGACTATTCTACACAATTCTCAATCTCAAACTTGCTTCAATGAGTATATTTCCTTACAAATTTACTATATATCTTCGAAATTAGATTTTGTTGGGATTTGATTATTAATTATTTGTCCTTAAATACTAGAGACGATTTAGAAATAATGAAAAGAAAGAAAAAAAAACAATGACAACTTCTTCAATAAATTCCTAGTTTGCCTTACACCGAGCCTCTATCCTTTGCCGTCATTGGCATCAACACATCTCATATTCAAATTTCTTATCAATTCCACCCAATAGATGAAATGCTCCCTCAGTATATTATTTGTATAATTTTTCACTCATCTTCATCTTCTTTCTTGTTGTATAATATCATGCCAAATTTTATGGGCAACATCTATCAAAAGGAAACAACACTAGTGGCTAGCGAGATAAGGCAATGTCCAATAGGGAAGTCGGCGTGGGTAACCGTAGCCTTTGTTCATCAATATACTGTTTTATTAATCGTTTTTAAGATCATAGAGTAGAATGAGTAGTTTGGGTTTTGTAGGGTCAAGGAAAAGTTAAAAAGTACAATATTTTTGTCAAATTCTTGACTGTGGACAAATCGAGAGGTTATTGGACCAATTTGAGGGCCTGGAAGCTCTCCTAATCTCATTGAATATATATAGACACCTTTGAAACCCAAGTCAAAAGAACTGATGATGGAAGAAATTTTTCGTTCTTCTCTCTCTCTAGACATAAAATGTGATCTTGAAAGAATATTTTCATCGGATCTTTGTAAATACTAGATATTTGCATGTTTTTTTCAAATCTATTAACTCACAAGCTAATTTAACCTATCGCGATATTGAATTGATTAACATGCAATTAAATGTCACATATTGTAATTTAAACCTTAGTTATCGATTACACCTCATATGCAGAAACATAATCATGTATCTTTTATAACTTGACAAGAGATTGTCAATAATATAGAGAACAATAATTATTGAAATCTCACAAGTCACAAGATAGGGGAAACTGCTCTACGCCTAGGCTAGAAACCGTACCTTTAGCCTATGATCTTCATAATGGACATCGAGGTATTATTTTGGTACATCAATCAATCAAAAAGTAGGAGAAAAGATGAGAAAATTCGTCCAAGAGTCGGCTACCATACCATCCGTTTTTAGTTTTTCCAATCGCCGTCAAAGTCTATATTTGTAGTAGTGAAAAGGAAACAAAATAAAACAACCTTGCATTATTAAAATGTCATTTAAAACATAAATAAAAAAAGTTGATTTAAACACAAAACATAAATTAACCAATTCTAGGAAACGTTAATCCAAAATAGTATATTCATCGATGATCACATTCTTTTACGCCTGAGTCAAGTGAAGGTCAAAGGAGGGACCATTCTCTTCAACATATTCTGTAGATTTTTTTTGGCATTTTCCCCTTCACTATATACCAGCCATTGGTGTATTTCCCCTTTACTATATCAATCCATATACCAGCCATTGGTGTATTTGTAACATCTTTCAATGAGGTTGATTTTGCAGCTCTACATCAATCCATTTCCACTCTTTCCTTCATCAATTTTTCTATTTGTCAAAGGATGATTTGTGTTGATTTCAGAGTTGGGTCAATCATATTCGTTTTTTAATCCCTAAAAATTTAGTTGATATATTCATATATATATATATATTTAAAAGTATTCGAAGATTTTATATTTTGAATACCTAAAATATATAAGTTAAATATTTTCCCTCATTAACAATTTTTAATAAAATTCATCCGTTAATTTTCTTTCAAATACATTTGGCAAGCATATTTTGTACCTTGGTTGTAGTTCTTGCAATTTTGTAGATTTTAGGAGTTGAGATTTGTTGTCGGAACCCTAATGAAAGTGTTTCTGGGGTTCAAAGGTTGTATATTGGAGATTTTCTTAAGAAAAACAATAAGAGCACCTCTAATCGACAATTTTATTCTCAGATTGTGATGTTTTCATTTGAATCTTCTAAATATCGACCAATTTTCTTCTTGTCTAAGGTTTGTGTGGAAATGGGACACCGTGGAATAGCTCGAAGATGGAAGAATGGGGAAGCAATTTCCTTCTTGTCTGAGATTTTGGTGGAAGTAGTCCACTGCAGAGTAACTTGAAGATGAAATAATTATGAGGAAGGTCTGTTCTGTGTTAAGATTTTCTTGGGTAGTGAGATAGATTTTGTCTATGCATTCAATGATGAGATTGATTGACGTGATAAGAGGACTAGAGTTTTGGGAAGTTAAATTGGCATTTTGAAAATTCAAAATGCTTACGCTTCCCAAAACATATTAATGGTAGGTATAATTAAAATGTATCTAAGATTCTTTTAATAAGAGTTGGATCATCACACTTGCATGTTTTAGGGGCATTTTGGACTTTTAAAATTTTCGATTTATTATTTTTTTATTCTGTTTTGCCATTTTTATTAACGAAAAGTAAATTTGCTATTTGTCCAAATGGAAAGTTAAAATATGCTATTTTTAATTATTTCCTTGTTTGCAAAATGAACCTCAACGGTAGCTTCTCAACTGTCATAACGATATTATTCTAATGACGAAAGTACTCCTGTACCATGAAAGTAAAAGACTACCAAATGCCCCTACTCCAGTTGCTTCGTCCCATTCTTTTGATGTCGAACCCTCACCATTTTCATATTAGACGAAGTCTTAATTCCTTCTCCAGTGTCTTCCGCCATTCTTCTCAAATCAAAAATCTTAAAGCCATTAAGAAGCTTCACGCCCATTTGCTTAGAACCCACTTCCAATTTTTCTCCCCGAATCTTCATTCTAAGCTTATACTATCCTACTCCCAAATCATCCCCAATTTTGATGCGCAAAGCTTAAACAGCATCTTCAAATGCATCATCCCCAGAAATTCTTTAACCTTCAACATTATAATTTCTGATTTTTCTCGACATGGGTTTCCGGATTTTGCGTTAATGGCGTTCTCCTTCATGCATTCTAATGGGGTTCCTATTGACACGTATGCCCTCTGCAGCTCTTTGAGTGCTTGTTCTCTTGTTCAGAATGCGGTGTATGGAAAACAGATTCACGCATTCGTGGGGAAAACAGGTTGGTTATGTAGTGTTTTTGTTGGGAGTGCGATCGTTGACATGTATGCAAAAAATTCGTTGATGGATGATGCAGTTGAAGTGTTTGATGAAATTCCCATGAAGAATACTGTGTGCGCAAATGCATTGCTGGCTGGGTACGGCGAGGCTAGGATGTGGGTTGAGGGGTTTGAATTGTTACGGAAGATGCAGGCTCTGGATTTGAAGTACGACCAGTTCACTCTGTCTGCTTCTTTACGTGCATGCGCTGGTTTATCTGCAATTGCACTAGGTAAGCAGGTGCATGCTTATCTACTGCGAACGGTTTATGATATTACAAGTGATGTTCATCTACAAAGCACATTAATTGAAATGTATGGGAAGAGTGGCATGGTGGACAAAGCATGGAATGTCTTCAATTTCGCAGGACTTCGAGAAAAGGAAGATGGGAAAAGGGATATTATAATGTGGACTTCTATGCTTAGTGTATATGGTAGAAACGGGTGTTACAAAAGAGTAATTGAACTGTACAACCAGATGTTGATGGAAGGGAACAAACCAGATAGGGTGGCTTTTGTGACAGTCATATCAGCTTGTGGTCATACTGGCGAGGTGGATCTTGGAGTCAAGTATTTTGACTCCATGCAGACTGATTTTGGGTTGGAACCTGGTCAAGAGCACTACAGTTGTTTGGTTGACTTGCTTTGTAGAGCTGGAGAATTGGAAAAAGCATGGAAGCTCGTAAATGATATCAAAAGTTGGGATCACAATGTTTCCCTGTGGGGAGCTTTACTCCGTGCTTGCTTGGAACAGGGAAATATTAAGTTGGGTAATTTGGCAGCTCGTAGGGCGCTTGAATTGGATCCTCAGAATGCTGGAATATTTGTTATGCTATCAAATCTGTATGCTGGTTTTGGCTTGTGGAATGAGATAGAGCATTTGAGGGAATTCGTGAGAAAGGAAGGGCTGTATAAAGATGTTGGATGTAGCTGGATAGAGATCACAAGTTGAGCATTATGAAGGAATCAAGACTTTGTTTTACGAGGAAATGGTTTATTGTGAGGTGCTATGAAGAAATTGTTTCATTGAGCCTAAGAGTAGCTTGTATCATAATTATCCAGCATTACTACTCAATTGTTAGGCTATTCTGAACTTCAGTGAGCAAAATAAGAGGGTGAAAATTGAAGTTGTCAGATTATCCTTGAGCTAAGGATCTCCCTCTACTGAGTTCAGTACTTGTATAACTCTCCCCACCGCTTTATTGTTTTGTAACTACCTTACTCGAGGTGTCCTACTTCTCTAACCTACAAAGATGCCTTCCCAGTCATGTTTACTAACAAGTCAAACACATTCCCTCCCTTCTTCCTCCTAAAAGTACGTATTCTTGTGGGCGGTTTGCCAATTCATTCATGAAGTTACCTGCTGCCTTCGCTTTCCTCTCCCTGTCCTTGCATTGTCATGTACATCTTGCTATCTGTAGTTTTGCATTTTAACTTCTACCATGCAACAAGGAAAATGAGCCTATTATATCAATGTTGGGTCAGTTAGAAGACGCTGTGAAAACAACAAAAGATCAGTGCCAACAAAGATTATATCCCAGGTCAGTTACAGGTACTCATGAATATCTTTGCAGATAATTTATACAGCTTGCAGCACTTGACAATAGGACAGGTTGAACTTTTCCTTTCATTAATTGTAGTTGTATTTTCCCACTTTCAGATCCTAATGACATGCACTCCTAACAAATGTTTGTACCGATTCATTTGGACTGACCAAATGCCTGGTCCCTTCGGTCTAAGCCCCTTCTCATCCATTAGTATCACTGCCAAAACCTTTCCTCATCAAGCTGAATTGCTTATAGCATCTAGATGATGTCTGCTTGAAAGAGCTTCAGTTCTTTGTTGACGTTTTCCTTTGAACAAACATTGGAATAATGCTTTTTTTTTTTTTTTTTTTTTTTTTTTTTTTGTGAGTTTCTCACTTGATGCTCTTCTCGATGTGGTATGGTTTGTCTTTTAGGAATATGTATTAACTCATTTACTTATTTGGATTTTTTGCGTCATCAATCAGACTCAATTTGTCTCAGTTTTTTCTGCTGACAGAGAGGATAACACGATGCAACTTGTCATTGAATATATTTCTCATTTAATGTTCTCTATCCCACTAGTTCTCCAAATGGCTGAATGAATCTGATCGGCTTGGATAATCTTAGACTCTAAGTTCCACATGTAATTTTTACAAGTATAATCTTTAATTTCTCTATGTTTATGTTTACATGATGTGATATTCAATGCTTCTAACGTTCTAAAAGCTTTTCGATCTAATTTCTGAGATGGCCTCCTCGTCAAAGCTATATTTTATAAATTCAATTTGCTTTGTGTATTCTCAGCCTTAACACGGGACTTGCCGTCCAACATCCACAAGTTTCACTTCACAGATGAAAGAAAGTATTGGTTTATTCGTTTTCCATGGTGGTTTGATGAGCCTGTTAACCATTCATATGTAAGTAAGGTTAAAGAAATCAAGTGCTGAGATATTATTTGCGACTTGATAGGTTTTGGGTTTCTCATAGATTAGGAAACCATGGGAGAGAGACATAATTATGTCCAAGCATAGCGCTGTTAACTTCCTGCCTTGCCCATCTTTCTCCTGAGACACTTGGCACTCTCCAGAGGATGATAGGCATGCACATAGACACATATTGGCAACAATTTTAAGAAATCAATACATGAAATACAATGTGATTGTTGACAGTTTTCAACTTGTTTTGGTAGGACGTATGTATGAGTCTATGACTTGACAAGCCTGTGGTTACACCTTTTATTTTTTGTTATTATTTTAAATTTTTTGTTTTTAATATTCAGATAATATGAATATCCTCGTGCATCTCATGGAGAAACCACGTGAGAAGCCATCCAACCCCATTGAGTGGAAAATTGAATCAAAATGCTCAAAGTGTTGGAATATACAAGAACTTAGAAGTGCATTATTAAGGAATAAGGTGTCACTTAACAATTTAATAACGTCAATGTAATAAAGAATTATTACAATTGAGATTGCTAGAACTAGATTTCCATTTGTCATAAGATTGGACATCTTAGGCATCACTCCTGACAAGTGATCTTCCTAATGTTTCCGTGAAATTTCTTGGGATATTATCTTCAAGGTTATGAGAAGGGTGATAATTTCTATTAGTAGCATGACTTTCTGTCATGTGAAATAAAGAAAGTAAGAAACAACGAGATAACGTGAACTTCAATTCTTGGTACTTCGAGTGTCCATCTCTGTGTTTAGATTTGAAAAACCTTTTATAGAGCTTCACTAAGATTATTTCCTACAGACTAGGAGCAACATTAACCATTATGCTTCATCATTTACTTATTTATTGTTTGAAATCTTGCCGTACTTCCCAATGAGTTGCCAAGCTTTTCAAATGCAGTCAATCTTCTCATGACCTTCGAGTTGTTATTCTAAACTAAGTTGAGAATGAATTCCACCTACTTTTCCGTTAGTTTAACTAGTGTTGCATGGAATCACTTAGTGGTGAAAGCGTTGTTTGCACTAGGACCTTTGTGATTGGCATCTTGATCTTAACTCTCTACCTTCCATTGTAGAGGCGCAAGGACCACCCTGTTGCTATTTCTGTGTTGCTTTCGCAGGTGCAAGTTGTTTGATCTGGTGGACAAGGAACTCTAGGCTTCCTTGTGGGTTCTATATGCTCCCAAATGTTATCTGCAAATATGTAGATAATGCAGCACTATGATGTCGATCGTGTTAAAAGACTTTTTTGTCCTTCAATTACCAATTACTGGTGCTGCAATATCTGGTCCTTTTCCTTTAGGATATAGCTCCTTCCTAAGGAATTTTGGTCTCTCCAGTTTACTCATTTACCATTATATTTGGAGTTTACATAGGGCTTTAGGGTGTTTGACTTTTTCACTTCTCCTAGTTTTTTAGGCTATATTATGTACTTTTGTAGTTGGAGATTCTCTATAGCCTTTCCTTATAAGATTTTGACATTTGGCTTTGTCATATAACCTTATACTCTTCAGAGGTCCCTTTATATATGTACACGATTTTGTTCTTTTTCCATTCCTTACTCAGCCAAGTTTAAAGGATGGTGTCATAAATTGGGTTTTGATCTTTCTTGTTTGGTTTGAACAAATTTAGAATCTTTTCCATTCCTTAATTTTGATGACTTTTTATGATCATCAGAAAGAACTGCTTTAGGTTTCTAATGGAATGTTATTTTGAATAAAATTTTCATGTTGCTGCTTCATGGTGAGTTGTAAATTATTAGAGCCCTTTGCAAAGTTATCACGGACTTGGACAACTCAAGCCTGGACTAGCAGTGTTCTAAAGGGAAAATAATGGAAGGTTGTATCATACATTCCATCATTCTAATTCTAACAGTATTATGAAACTTATCAATTGCTCAAAGCAGACATGAAATGTAAGCATTGTTCAATACATTTAACTTGCAATTAGAAACTTTTAATAGGGTACCTTTTGTTTGCTTGTCCAAAGTCCTAACAGCTAAGGTGGCTTTTCGTCGGCCAGATTTAAAAGTAACGTTTGAATGTTATAATAGAGTATTGTCTTAACCCTGCTTCTGTGAAGTGATATTATCTTCAATTGTACGCTGTTTTCTCAGTCATCGATATGCATTCTTCTTTCTGAAACATATAGACATCGCATATTATTTTTTTTTTCAGAGCAAAGTTCTTAGGATGTTGCAGAATACACATGAATTCACAGACATTTCTCCAGTACGTGACATTTAATGGGGATGGGACCCTACGACCCTGCTTTCGGTTTGGACCTGCATGTGCAGTCATGTTCATCATGACATGAATTCGTATCAACCTCGCCCTTGTTTCACACATTTGCTTACGAGGTACAGCGCAATCCTATCCTCAAGTTTTATATTTGCTCCATCAATGTCGAATGGGTCCAACTATTCAATTCCCATCCCAATCAATCGTTCTTTCATTGTGCATATCCTTCAAATCCAGGTTTCTTATACTCTAGACCCTCATTAGTCATTTTTTCCTTCGTTAATTTTTCAACTATCTCAACTGTATACATATTATGATTTGAATACTGAGTTGCTGCAGATCACAACTAAACTCCCAACCAGAAAAATAAGGCGGCGGCCTGCTGCTGGCTACATTTTCAGCACGCCTATGAAACCGGTCCATCTTTACGACAACATCCCACATGGGGTTAACCTCTGCTAGCCAGACTGCCATAGTCGAAATATTTGTTTCCGGTTTCGGGCATTTCATTGAGCAGCTGGTATGCAATATCGTAACTATAGGTTAAAAGTTGGATTAGAAGTAGCAAGGCAGGGGGGAAGGCAATGAAGGGGAGTGGTTACAGTTATGGTAAAGTAAAAGTGGCAGTTTTGAAGTAGTTGGGGTTGATCTGCCTTACTATGTTGTCTTCTTCACAAGAAGACTTGGGGACAAGAGTAACATGGCCTTCCATGTGCCAAACACAAGGAATAGTCTCTATCAAACTCTCAAAAGAATATCCCTTTTACTCCATTGGACCCTTTGCCTTTCACTCTCTCTCTGCCTGTGATTTTTCTTCTGTTTTTTCCACCATTCAAATATTTTTTCATGTAACATGGAGGAGGCCCTTTTACGACAGTGACCCGATTTTGCTTTTCATCCCATCTCTTACCCTTCTGTTATTTTTTTAGTTTAACGTGGTATTAGAACAGAATAGTAGAATAGTGTAGGAGGTTTATCAGGTTTATCGTCTTGGTTTCTTTTTCTACTGACGATAGTAGTTCGTACACTGGATACCGTGAACCAAATCAATATTTGAGCCACCATGTTTAATGGAGCTGTAGATTTTTGGATCTTGTAGTAGTTTTCATTTTTTTTTTCTCTTGAAAAACAAACCATTTTTTTTTCCTTTTTGTTTAGGCCATTTTACCAACTGATTGTCCTAAAAAGTACAAAAGATTCTCTTTTCTACCTTTGAAACTATGGCCGTTATTCACGCAATCAACTGTCGATAAGATGTTTGGAAAAAAGCTTCTAAAGTTGCTTTTAAGGTCCCTAATTTTGAAGAGTGTTGTGTCTGTTCATGAGGGTTACCCCTTTTTTTCTCTCTTTTGCTATGATTTTGATTGCTTGCAATCAAACATAATCATAGTCCTTTAACACAAATAATCAATAAAAAATGAAACTAAAATAAAGTTTATTTAAGTTCTAAGTAACTTAAAGGTTTGTTACATATACCTTATAATTGAAGTATTAAAGGTTATCATCTTTGTATTATGTTCATGACTTATTTGTTACTAAATTCAATTAATTGTCTTTAAGTAATTAAATTTCTAACTCATGACTCCCATTAAACATAACTTAAGTTACGACGTAAGTTATGACATATGTCATTGATTAATGAATTAGATGTTTGAATCTTTCACTCCCACTTCTTGTTGTTCAACTCATGGCTTGAAAAGTATCTTCAAATATTCTAAATCTTTATGTTAGGAACACCAAGTGAACATTAGAAATAAGGTCAAATTGCAAAAATCACTCATGAAGTATGGTGGTAGTTATAATTATATCATCAAACTTTCAATTGTAAAAATTGAGCTTTTAAACTTATACAAGTTTTAAAATTGGACCTTCAAACTTACAATAGTTGTAAAAATAGATATATTAGTGTCAAAATTGTACCCTCAAACTTACAATAGTTGTATAAGTTGGTAATTTCATTAACTTACCAACTTTAGTCTACGAAACGGATTATAAAACTTAGATTTATGGTAATATAGCTCGTAAGATTACGAAAACCACATGTTGAATATAACACTACTTGATCCTTAATCTCGATCTATATAAATTTGACTTGTAAGGTCCCTTGAAGTTACAATTATTATTAAGTAGAGAGATCGAACCTCTTATCTCGAGGTGATCATATGCACTTGATGTCAGTTAACCCATGCTCATTTTGTTTAT
Organism: Citrullus colocynthis; assembly: GCA_031780015.1. Lineage (NCBI taxonomy): Eukaryota > Viridiplantae > Streptophyta > Magnoliopsida > Cucurbitales > Cucurbitaceae > Citrullus > Citrullus colocynthis. The sequence continues at coordinate 634,699 of QLSR01000031.1, forward strand.
ACATAAATATTATACATACACATACACACATATGGAGAGAGATAAAGATAGATGGGCAGTCTACGGAGAAATCAAAGTTTTGGTAATATAGACAGTGGGGATATATGTCTTATTGTAGGCAGTTCTGACTTAGTGGCTGTGAAGTTATGAGGACCACCAAAATAATAATAATAATAACAATAATAATAATAATAATAAATAAATAAATAAATACAAGAAAAAAAATTATTACCTTCTGATACACTTAATTTTATCACCAGACATTGCTCTTCCTTCTAATTAATGTGTAGGACACACCATCACTATTGTCTTTCCTCTTTATTTCTCATTAAAAGAAGAAGAAAAACCAAAAATCATTTATATATTCTACAAAATTTCTTGCATGTAAATGAATTTTTATATTTTCCTTTATTCTTTTCCCTTTTGGGGTGACCTCATAAAATATCTTCTCTAAAGGGACCCACTTTGTTATAAAAAGAATTAAGGGTGGAATAATATATGTAGAAATGGTATTACTTCAATTTCAATGAAATAAAAAATTGATTGTAATCTTATAAATTATGTCACATTTCTCATAAGTATAAGGGATATGTACCGTAATCATACATAAGTACTTGGAAAGTGATTGTACTTTTAAATAAAATAAAATAAAATAAATTAGATTGTGACAATTATTTAATACCTCAATTGGTAGAGTTTGGTTGTTGTTAAAGTTTTCTTCTAAAGTTTAAATATATTTGTACCAATTTTTTCCCCTTAATTTCTCATATGCTTTCACGTGCCTAAGCTTCTTGATATGCTTTCTTCAAAAGGTAAGACTTTAGAGATTTGTGCATAACTTTTGGTACAATGGCAAGATTCACAAAATTCATAAGATTTGGGAATATATATCGTAGATATAAAATAAAGATGGTGAATTAGGTTTTTATAAGGTATATATGGAAGATTGGGTATAGAATATAAATTAAATACATGAGTCTTTGAAACAATGATTTTTTAAAAATAATTGAAATATTTTGGTTGATTTCATGAATTCGAATTTTCTAGAGAGAATTATGGTTTGTTAAGGGTTTGTTTGGTTATGGATTTTGTCTTATGTTTTCAAATTTACTGAGTTAGAAAAATATGTGTTTGGCAAGAATATGAATTTGAAAACTATTTTCAGATTCTCTTTTCTAAATAAGACAAATCTTAAAAACAATCATTTTTATCTTTCCAGTATATTAAGATTTTGAATACTAAATTTTAAAATGGAGAATTATATTTTAGAAAAACATAAAAATGTTCAGAAATAGAGTAGTTCAAGTTGTAGGATCAATTCATTTTTAAAAATTTAAATATGTATTATGTAATTTATCATAAATTATATAATTTTATAAGATAACAAAAAAATTAATTGATAATATTCAACCTAAAATTTAGTGGGTAATCACAACTGGTTTTATCTTTTAAAAACATGGTATCAAACACATTTAAAATAATATAATAGTTTATATTTAACCTAAAATTGCAAAACTGTTAAAAATATTTACAATAATACCAAAATATCACAGTCTATCTGTGATAGACGGCGACAGACTACTATTTGTATCTATCAAGAAACAAATAGACACAAATAGTAATCTATCACGGTCTATCATAGATAGATAACGAAATTTTGCTATATTTGCAAATATTTTGGTTCATTTTCCTATATTTGAAAATAACCCTTATAAATATAGTACCTAACACATCTAAAACAATTGTTTAAATTAAATTCAATTCTTAATATGTTGTCAAACACACATTAGAAAACATGAAATACAACTATACGTTGGTTGAATCACTTATTTTTAAATTTTTATTTTTTAGATTGACTACTAAACAACCCTGAATTTTAATTTTTAAAGCCACTTCCAATATCTTCCGCTAGATTTTCAAACCCAAATTAAAGTGTTTATTCTCGAATGCAATTTTCTATATTTTAAATTTATGCTTGTTTTTTTTTTTTTTTTTTTAAAATACATACTATGATTCTCACGAGAAGAAACACTAGAATTTTTAGTTAAATTCTAAAAATAAAAACTACTTTTTGAAAACTATTTTTTAAAAAATTTTAAAATTTAGGTTGATTTTTTTAAAAATATTAAGAAAAAGTGAATAATCAACCAAGAAATAAACTTATAAGTGAAAGTAATATTTATAAGTGTAATTTTCAAAAACCAAATGTTTACCAAACAAAATGTTAATTTTTTTTCCAATGGTACCACTAATATTTAATTTTTCATAACAATTTAATTGCATTAGTGAAAATTCATGTTACATATCAAATTTCTTTTTCTTTTAATACAATAGGTATTGGAGATCGAACCTCTAATCACTAGAGAGAAACGTCATATTAATTATCGATGAACTATGTCTATCCTAAAACCTTAAAAAAGAAATGAATATCTTATCTACTAAATTTAGAGTCAAAATTATTATTTTTAATTGTTTCTTCTAAAAAGAAATAATAAGTTAACATCACATTGTACTTGGAAGAGAGAGAGGGAGAGTAGTTATGATAATTCCAATGCATTGAAATATTGAGTAAGTTTGAGTGAGACAGAAATGTGGAAAAATAAGTAGAGTAGCATAAAGAGAGCACATGGGTTTATAAATTGTACAAAAATAATGATAATAATAATAATAAAAAATGTTGTTTTTAAATATGGCAAAATGAGTCAAAATATTTACAAATATAGCAAAATGATACATTACTATCATCTACCAGTGTCTATTGTTGTCTATTAGTAACAGACACTGATATATAGATAATGACATTTTGTTATATTTGTAAATATTTTTAATAATTTTACTATTTAAAATAATTTTTCTTTAAAAAAATAATTAAATTAAAAGAAAAGAAAAAGTGAAAATGAGAATCCTACATCCAAACAAACACTAAAATTCAAAACTTCCAATATAAATTGTACTCCAATAGTACACTTCCATTGTTAGTCCGTGAGTTCAGGTGGACACCCCAAATGGATCCTTTTTCCTTTCTTTATTATTATTATTTTTTTTTCCTCTATAAATTTCTTTTTCACATTATAATATATTTTTTAAAAAATAAATTAGATAACTTCTCGAAATCTGAACCTAGCTCAAACAATAGTCGTTATATAGACAATCTAAAAACAAAAATTCAAAAACTAGAGATACAAAGAAATATGCCATACTTTCATATATATGTCTGGACATTGGACTAAGAAATTAAATTCCAATTAAAAAATTATTCAAAATATGTTTGATAATATATTTGCAAATCTTAGTCTATGAATTCTTAAGTTGAATCTGTAAATAATTATTTATTAGTTTATGAATATTTTCATGTTTAAAATTGTGTATAATTATTATTTTTAATTTATAGTATGGTTTGTTATATATGCGTTAATTTAACAAAACCAATTTGAAATTACAACATTAAATACTATGTTTATTAATGTTTTTTTTCAATTAATTATGCAATTTTAAATTTTAAATTCAAATTTTGAATAAAAACATTAACAAAATTATTTTTAGAATGGATTGTATAATACAAAAATATTTTTCAAAAACAGAAACTAATTTTTGTTGAAATCGAAGAAACTGAAAACACGAACAAAATCTAAACTTCCTACTAGACATGCACTAAGGTACTTTTTACTATTTATCAAATTACCTTGCAAAGTGAGAAATTTGATTAGGTCGAAGTTGCAAAATATTTTTACTGTCACGTCATATTCACTAGTTGTAGATGAATGAGGTATAATTTGTCAATTAGACCTAACTAAACATAGTTCAATCGGCAAAGACATAAATAACTTTATGACTTACCAAATTGAGAAATTATATGTTGAAGATCATATGATTTCATCAAATTCACACTATGGTTGATCAATTCTAAAGAAAAACTATAAGAAATCAGTAACTCAAGACTTATTTAATAACGTTTTTATTGTTCGTTTTTTTATTTCTCATTTCTCGTTTTCTAATCTTTTAAAAGGAGATATAGAAATAGAAACATATTTGATAACTATTTACATTTCTTGTTTCTCCAAAATAAGAATCATAAACCTAAATTTATTTGATAGCGGTTTATTGTTTCTTTTTCTTTTAATTGAAATATAATATAATATAATATATAGATTAAAACAGATATAAAAGCATTTTAGAGATTTATAGGATTTAACATTGGCCAAATTTGTAAATTGTCTGACAAACTTTGTAAATTAAAATTTGATAATTAATTTATTGCAATGTTATATAGAAAATCGTGTGCGAACTTGGTAATAAAATATTTAGGTTAGAACATCGAGAAACTCACATTTATTTTTATAAAATAATTTTTTTATTTTCATTTTTTTTCCTTAAACAATGCATGTGGTTTTTATTATCATACACATAGACAAGATCCATAATTGAGAGAAGAAAATTATTTTCTTTAAAAATTAATGCCAAATATGAAATATTTTAATAATTATTTTATTTAATAGAAAAAAGGGAAACGGTTGATGACAGTTGCGGATAGCCATTGACGAGAGGTATTGAGAAGAAGGGGAAAGGGAAGGAGGAGAAAGATTATTATTTAATTAAAAATTAGAAATTATTATTAATAAAAGAATTAGATTTTTTTTTTTTTTTTAATTTGATAGGTGCCATGCAAACTTTCCATTGATAACTAAAGGAAAAATTGAGAGGACTAAGGAGTGTCACCAAAATCAAGATTTAGGGGTAAAATTGTTGAGTTTAAACATTTAGGGACTCAAATACAATTTCAACCACACTTCGGGGACAAAAAATGTAACTTTCTCTATTAAGATTGTCTAAATTGAATTTGAAGTGTCTGTTTAAATGAATTTGGATTTTTTTTATAAAAGTGCACCATAATTAGAAATCAAAGGAAGACCTCATAGTCCAAGGTTTTAGCTCAAAAACAAACAAAAGGAAGATATATTCAAATGGAAAAACCTCACCAACCAATCACAACAACATACTAGACCCCCCTACATCTCAAAACGAAGATAGAAAAGGTGACAAAACATTAGAATATGGTTAGCATAGCAAATAAGGTATGGAAGAGACTGAGTCGAATGGGAAATAACTCTATGAAGATGACAGTTCCCTCCTCTGGATGTAATAAATCACAATACACTAAGTCACATGCATTTTCCAACAGAAACCCTTACCACAACCAACATGGCAAATCCTTACAAACTTTGTGTCCTAAAAGGTAATCTAGTGCAAGGACGACACTCAAGCAAGAACACCATCCTAGGCCAATCAATTAAACTTGCAGTCGAAGAACATATGATTATGTGACTCACACCCTCTCATGCACAGAGTAGATAGTCCATAGAGATAAAAAAAAATCCATTGATGCAGGCAATCCTGCGTACCCAAATGTCCATTACAACCATCCAAAAGACAAAAGAGTGCATATGGATATTCTCCCCAAATTACAATAAGAGGCCAATAAGGTTACAGGGTCCTCTCAAGCACTCAAGACGAAGAAGTAGCTTGAACTCTATGTGAAAACAAAGATGTATAGCCTGGACACCAACCCCAAAAGCTCCATCAACTCCTAAGAGAAACACAACTACAACCACAAACCATCCTTTAACAAGAAATCAGCAACCAAGCCTCTCTAGATAGCTCACCACATCCAATACAACCTCTCATCACACCATGAGAGGATAGGATCCCTAAAGAACCACAAGTCAAGCCAAACAAACTGGCCATCAACAATATAGACCCTAACCTAAGGTAGCAACCGACTGCTATGAGTAACACAACTACAACCACAACTCCTAAGAGAAACACAACTACAACCACAAACCATCCTTTAACAAGAAATCAGCAACCAAGCCTCTCTAGATAGCTCACCACATCCAATACAACCTCTCATCACACCATGAGAGGATAGGATCCCTAAAGAACCACAAGTCAAGCCAAACAAACTGGCCATCAACAATATAGACCCTAACCTAAGGTAGCAACCGACTGCTATGAGTATTCAAATGATCCGACAACACGAACAACCCGAACTAACCAGCCCAAACCATAAGTGTTGAATTGGGTTAAAATTTTCTATTTTAGTCGATCGAGTTAGGTCTCAAGTTGAATAATTTTTTTTCCATGTTGACCTAATCCAACCTGAACTACATATATATTGAAATATAAAAAGAACATGTTTGAGTCTTTCGAGTAGCCAACTTAACTAACATGAAATTAAAAGATCACTCAACCTAACCCAATCCAACCTGACTATGAAGGCCCAAGGTCTCTTGGGACACCAAGATGATGGAAGAGGCAGGTGGATAGACCACCGCAAATGACCTTGAAGTTGCAATTTGGATGTACTTTTGTCAAGTATAAATGTCTTCTTTCTAAATTAACATGTAGATGTATCATATAGTAAACTTTTTCCTTTTCCTTTCCGACCGTGCAAGTTCAAGTGGTACATATAAATGGTAAACAAAAACGAAACTATATTATTGTAATAACAATTTAAATTTTCTAATTCTTTTAATTATACTTTTTTGGAGATGTAATGTTTTGGAAAGAAATGTATAGCTCTATAAATCAATGCAACGACCGTTTGGATTGCAAATATTATTTTACGAGTGTAGATAATAGTATGTAGGCTTTAAATGGCTAGATTTTAAGCATATGAGATAATTAATATATTGTGATAATTAATATCTAGAAATTAAGTGTATATATTTGATTTACCAATTTTTATAAAAACTAAAATTAAATAATAATTTAATCAAATATAAGAGAATAATTTAATGTAGTCATAAATTAAATTTAGCATTATTTAATAGATTGTTATTTTTATGAATTATTTAATCACTTAAAATAAAAATAAATGAATATTATATATTAAACATTAATTAAAGGGATGTTTTCAATAATAGAAAAAACTCTTGAAAATAATTATAAATATAGCAAAACTTTACTTTCTATCTGTCATAGACCGCAATAAATCAAATAGACATCTATCACTATACCAGATAGACATAAATAGATGTCAATCTAGGTCTATTCCAGTCTATCACAAATATAGTAAAATTTTACTTTCTACTTGTAAACAGTTTGATATTTTTCTATTCATAATAATTTTTTAATTAAACTTAATTAATTTAAAACAATATTTAAATATATGTAAATTAATAAGAATATTAATAATTACAATAAAATCTTATATTAAATAGTTAAAGATACTGTATTAGTTGAAATAGATTAAATCTAAATAATATATTTATATTTAAATATAATTAATTAAAGTTAACGATACTATTAATTTCTTAATTAACTAGGCTATATTTTCAATATTCTTTCTCCCAAGTATAAAAATCCAACGTCTATTGAAAATATTATAAAACTCATGTCGGACGAGATTTAAAGTTTCCTGAATAACAATATCTTAAGTTTTAAAAAATAAAATTTTGGAAAACAAAGATATTAATAATGAATAAGAGAAGAAACCTAAATCAACTTTCCATATGAATCTATAAATGCTTTATTCATGTGGTTTTGATCAAACCAAGAATTTAATAGGAAAAAATAAAATTCATATTATTGAATTTTTTTTTTTTTTTTTTTCCTTTTTCTTAATGAAAAGGTTGTGATGTCACATTAAAACCCCACAAGCATGGGAATTTAGATGGAATGTCAGCTTATTAATCAAATGTTAAGCCAATCCCAATAACAATTTAAAAAAAAACTAGGGCCCTTCTCCCTCTCCCTCTCAAAAGCTAGGGCCACTCTCCTTCTCCTTCAAAAGAAACCCTTCATTATGGCCACCCTATAATATAATAGTTTGGTATAAGATCAAAATAATCTATTTGATTTAAATAACAAACAATAACCAAATTCCAAAGAGTATAAAATTTAGGTTGATTATTATTCGATTTTTTATTTTTATAATTGCTTGTCTTGTTTGTTTAATTTTCATCTTTCTTCTCTGAACATTTGAATTCTTAAACTAAACCAAATTTCAATAATGATAATAAGTTTTTAAAAATTATTATTATTATTTTTTTTTTGAATTTTTAAAAGCCTTAACAAATAAACAAATAAATGGTAGTATTGTTTATAAACTTAATTAAAATTAAAAACTGATTATTCGATTGAAACCATAATTTATAAAAGCATGTTTTCATTTTAATACTTTGGCTAATTCAAATATTTTAGTTAAAAAAATGAAAATTGTGGTAAATAACTAGTAAGAAAATTAGCGTAATTTTCAAGAACTAAAAACCAAATGGTTATTAAACATAGCCTTAAATTTAAATGCTAATTTATGCTCTACCTTTCTTTGATATTGGGTTTGACAAAATATTAGAAGAGCAATGCTCCCACATTGGAAAAGTTTAATGGTGTAATGAGCTCCAAGAACTATAGTATGAGCCTACGGTCTTGGATTCAAATTGTTGGAATGCCTTAAATCTGTTATTCGGTGCTTTGAATGACCATGTACAAGGGTCTCGCTGCTTGGTCAGTGAGTCGGCGTCTACTTTGTCGATTTTCCTATTCTTTACGTTTTCTATCTTCTTTGTTTGTCGATTTCATAACACAAATCTTCCCAATTAGAAATACTTGGTGTATTGACTCTAGTTAAATTTTGTTTTCTATCCTCTTATTGAAGGTGGATAAAAAAGTATGAGTGGTACAAAAGTTTTCAAAGATTGTTTTTGAAACTGAGACCGATGAGAGAATTCAGTGTGATTGTAACAACACTTTTCACATAGTAGATTTCTTTCAAGTAGGTTGTAATTTTTCTCCAATTATTTTAAAATTTTCCACATAAATTCTTGGGTTCCCTAATTTTTATAGAAAAAGACTTACTAGTTCCCACATATCTCTCTCTATATGAGGGTCCAACTTGCCATTGGGATAGCCAACATACAAAGCAAAAGTAGACCCATTTGGTTTTTTCTCCTCTCTCTCTCTCTCTCCCTTAGGACACATTACCCAACACTCTCATGGCTTGTCCTTCACTCCTTTCTCTTCTCCTCTCCATATTTCATTCTCAATCTCACCCCCTTCTTCTTAAATACCCCATTCTCCTCCTCCTCCTCCACCCTCTCATATCCATCCACTTTCTTTTTCTTTTTTTTTTTTTTTTTTTTCTCCAAAAGGAGATTATTAGTTCCCCATTTTCCCCATTTTCCTCACTCAAATTCCCACAAACACATACACAATCAAATGGCCATCCTAAAGGTAAACAAACTCCCACAACCTACCGTCCTCAAACAAATCCTCAAACGTTGCTCTAGCCTCGGCAAAAAGTCGTCCAACAGCGCCGCCTACGACGCCGACGACGACCTCCCTCTCGACGTCCCCAAGGGCCACTTTGCCGTCTACGTCGGTGAAAACCGAAGCCGTTTCATCGTTCCGATCTCCTTCTTAACCCATCCAGAATTCCAATGCTTACTTCGTCAAGCAGAAGAAGAATTTGGATTTGATCATTACATGGGCCTCACCATCCCTTGTCAAGAACATGTCTTCAGATCCTTAACCTCCTCCATGCTTAGATGAATTATTACCAAACCCAAAACACTATATTATTTCAACTTCATTTTCTTTTATCAAGATGGGGTTTTTCGTGGACAAGAATTCACAAGAATTTGAAGATGGCCAAGGAACAGAGATTATTGCTCATAATCTCTTTTTCTTTTTTTTTTTTTCCAATCATCTTCTTTTTCACTTTCTTTTCCATGGATTTCATCATCTTTTTTTTTTTTTTTTTTTTTTT
>QLSR01000031.1:644690-677083 GCA_031780015.1 Citrullus colocynthis
AAAAAAAAAAAAAAAAGATCTGTCCTCTCTTTGTAAAAATAGTTGAATGTTTCCCTCATTGAGGTGGATTATACTTTACACCCTTTGAGTGGTTTCTCCTTTAATGGAAAAAATGCATGGATATTATTATTATTATCATCATCATCATCATTTCTCTTATCTATTCTTTTATTTTGCTAACTTGCGCATGCATGGTTCAATATCTAAATAAACACCCAGCTAAAACTTAACAAATTCTGCTAAAATAAATTAATTAAAATCTTAACGACCTATTTTTTTAATCTCACTACGAATTGGATTAAAAGATCCCTCCTTTGCCTCTTAGGCTTTGATAATATTTAAAAAGAATTTAGCTATATATACACACACATACGCATACATATATTAAAAGAGGTTCGTCAGAGAATGTGTGTAGGTACATTTCTTAAGTGTCATGTGTACGGAAAACTTTCCACATCATTATAATTAGATTCTTAATCTTAAAAACATATATTATCATTTAAGAAATTAGTTGTGTCTTTTTTTTTTTTTTCCCCTCATATAGCTTTTCTTCTCTTCTCCTTTTTCATAAAACAAACATCTACTCTTATATAAAGTTCGAATTAAGAAATCACTTTTGACTTCTAAACTTTTACGAACTTTGTGATTAAAGATTTGAAATTTTAACTTTATATTTTTAGTTTTATAACAATTTAGTTTAGATATTTCAAATTTCGTAATTATTAAGTTCTCATCTCAATATACGTATAAGCTACAAATTACAAATTATTAAATAATAAAAATCAACATTTTATTTTAATGAAAATTTTTTAGGGAAATGATTAAATTGTGACAAACTTGAATGCTTATGAATTAAATTATTTTATAGAAATAATTAAAGTGTAATAAAATTGAAAATATAAAGACTAAATATTTACAAATGAAAGTTTATGGACTAAAAATAATTTTTAATATCTTTTTTTCTCGGGTCATATATGTATAATCCGTGAATATTCAGGTTAGCTTAAATACTAGATAGATGGTTACCATAGATTGAATCCTTAACTTCTTAACCATTTATCAAGGTCGTGTTTCCTTTTTACCATTAGGCCAACTTATAATGGTTTTAAAATTGTTGAGTTAAATCTGATTTTCAAGTTTTGATTCGAGCTATCCATAATAACCTATTGGAATACTCTCTCATCTTGAGATTATTTTGGAAGAAATTAGGGAATGGATGATAATAACTCATATAATGGGTTTTAATTTCCTTCTTCGATCTTGTAATAGAGTAGCTCATATGTTAGCTGGTGGGCTATCTCAAATAATGAGGGCGTGAAAATTTTCCTTCTTGGCTTAGGCATATTATTGACAATTAAACTCATTTTTCTAAACTCGTTAAATGATAATTTGGTTTAATGAAGTGTATATATATATAACTCATAATGGTTTATATAGCAAATGCTGATTATAACGTTTTTTTTTTTTGCTTTTTTTTGCTTTTTTTTTTTGTTAATGAACAATATATTGTGCATGTGAAACTTCAATCTCCAAGGTAACTGATCCCTACAGCAAAGATTCCAATCAAGTCTTTTTCTCTTTTTTTTTTTTCTTTTTTTTTTCCCTAAAAATGAAAGATTTGATTGTTTCTTAAATTTAATTATTTGGATTAGAGGTTCGTACTTCATACAAGTCTCATAAAATAATAATCATTAAAATATTATTATTTTAGTTCACGTAGATTACTAGTTTGTATTTTAGCAAATATTATAATTTAGTCGGACTAAACTTTTACTAAAATACAATAGTTCTTACGTGTAATTTTATTATATTCCTAAATATAATAGTCTCAGTTATTCTTTTCTCTGTGAATTATTTAAAATATATTCATATTACATTTCTTCTGGTTAACCAATATTTAATTTTTTTTAAAAAAAAAAAAACTTTATTTAAGAGTTAGAGATTAAAAATAATTTCATTCTTTCAACCATACTAATTTAAATGGAATGAAACTAAAAGTTTCATTTATTATTCTTTTTAATAATTAGTTAATTTAATACATAATCTAAGAAATAATTAAATAGTTAAACAAAAAATAAAATATAAAAAGTTTGTAATATAGTACCATTTTTTATTATTATTATTATTATTTTCTCGTCCCTTCTGGGACATCCAATATTGTTATTATTATCTTCTCTTTTAAAAAATGAAGAAAATTTTATAACCGTTGGATCATATAAACGTTTGCATGTGACACGAATGAGTTGGGTCATATTCACTATATAACATGGTTTTCATTTATTTGTTTTTCTTTGTTTTTCTTTTTATAGTAACTTAGTTGACTTTAACTTGAACGATCATAGTTCAATCAGTTACTTTATAAATTGATTGGATTTTTCAATTATTTTTTTTAAGGACTTAAACCTAAACCTAAACCTTTTTTTTTATTATTGTTGTTGTTATATCAAATTTGTAATGTTGGGGGAGAATTACCTTTTAAGTCTCCAAATTTTCTCATTAGAAATCGAAGGTTTAATGTCCATCCTTACAGAAATGTATCTATTTAGACCTTGAGTTTTTAAGATTAGGTACATTAGGTTCATGAGTTTTCATAATGTACCTTTTAGTCCTTGAGCTTTTAAAAATAGGTTTAAATGGTCCCTAAAGTATTTTTTATTATTTTTATTTTAAAAAATAATTAAAAAAATTATCTCCACTCTCTAAAATTATTTTTTAGTTTTTCTAATTTAAAATATCATATAATTATTTAAAATTATAAAAATTACTTCAAGACCTTTAAAACATATTCTTAAAAACTTGAGGACTAAAACGATATATTTTGAAAACTTAAGATTAAACACGCATGTTTTAAAACCGCGAGACTAAAAAGGTATATTTTAAAGATCTAGTTAGGATAAAATGTGCACCTATTCAAAGACTAAAAAGGTAAATTTTCATATGGGTTTTAATCTAGACATGACATTTTTTTTTTTTTTGGGTAGATAGCATTTTTTTTAAAGGCATAATTATACATAAAATGATGAAATTAATGCTATCATGGTCGATATTTAATCAATGTGATAAAATTTTGTTTATTTATTATATAGAATTTTGCTTTAAATTTCTCATATGAACGATCGTTTTCCAAAGCATGGCTAACCATATAGTTTCATTCCTTGTCATTATTGTCCATCCCCTTAGCATTAAGTTATTAATAATGAAGGCCATATATCCTTTAATACAAAACCAAACCATCTTTTTCTTTTTCTTTTTTTTAATTCAACTCTATGTAGGGTAAAATTGTGAAATTTAATTTCTCTTAACCTAGAGATGAGTACATATATGTTAGTAGAACTATATCCATATTAAAGAGTATATGTAAGATAAAAGTTCAAAAATAGATTAGTATACATATTTGTTTTCCAAGCAATAAAGTGGGATGCATCTCTCTAATTTATTGTTGATATGAATTGAGAACATTTATTATTAATCATTTTCATGTAATTGGTTGGATGTGCGTCCAATTTTTTTTCTAATTTCCAAGCAATGAGTTGCATGTGGGTTTGAAAATCCCAACTTTTTAGCTTCTTAAGAATGTGAAATTTAAAGGGTTGGATTTGATCCATTTCTGTGTTGGAGATCTAGTTGTGATGGGTTTTCCTAGAAAAAGATGTGTTAAAATCATTGTTAGATAAAAAAAAAAAAAAAAAAAAAAAATATTTGAGAATTTAATGTCAATAAATATCAATATCGAGGGATATTTTTGTAATCTAAAATATGTATCGGTATCAACAAATTTTCATAGAAAAGTTTATTCCAACTTTTGAAGCGAATCAAGGCTAAGTTAAGCATATAGTTGTATTTGCTAAACTATCGATATGAATATATATCGATATCGACAAATATTTTTGTAAATTTAAAATATCATAGATATATCCATTAATCTTTAATATCGACGTCGAACTCTTTGATTTACAAATATATTGACATATAAATATCAACGAGTATTGTAATCTAAGATAGATTTTAAATATACAAAACTCAACTCATAGACAAGTCAAAAGGCACATTTCAATTATTATATATGTGGGTACAAAAAGTGGCATATATCTCAAGCACAATTGGGTCAAACACAAACCCTAGAAGTACTTAGAACCCTTTTTCCTTGAGATGAGGAAAAGGGCCAATACAAATAAGCTGAAAGCTGGTATTATTGTTGCTTTTAACCCTTTTTTTTCCCAAGTCCCTCTCTCTTCTACCCTTTTCTCCACCATCCTATCTCTCTCACTCTTTGTATATGTGTGGTTTGTTACGGGAAAAGTTTTAGTACTGTATCTCTATACGTGTCACACGTCAGTGTATGTTAAGAAATAGAATTAGACCAACTGACATTAATATAATCAAAGTGCACTAGAATTTATGAAAACAATTCTATAGTGTGAACAAAGAAAGTATAGTACTCTTGTATAGTACCAAAAAATTTCTTCCAGTCTATTTTATAACTAAAATGGACCAAGAAAAGGTTTTGGGAGCGAGGGCTATTTATGATGGGTTACATAATATTCTATCCTCGAATTGTCAACACATCATGATTGAATTTGAATGTCTGGAGGCTGTTAATTATCTACTTAGTAATATCTTTGTGGATATTATTAAAGTCCCCTTTTTAAGTGAGGAGACGGTTTTTCTCTCACACAAAGCTAGGCAATATCACATTTTCTCATGTGCAACACTGTAAACAATGTACTAACACATTCACTTGCGTCTATCTAAGGCGCTGAAAAAGCAGGGTTTTCCTCTTCTTCACATACCGTATGCCGAGTGGTTTTTTTTTGTTAGTGTCTCTTGATGTAATTCTATAGTTTGATTGGATTGTTGTTGTTTTCCTAAAATAAAATTTAAATAAATAAATAAAAAGTGGACCAAAAGAGAAAGAAGATGATGAAGGAGAATGGTCCCTTTTGGCTATTAAATGCATCTTTGCTTTGTTTTAGTTGTAGCCACAAACTACACTGATATAACTGACCTCTTTCCATAACTTCCATTCTCACTCCCTCCATTTATCTTTTTCAACTATTCAATTTTCCTCCTCACATTAAATATCTCTTTTGTTGTTTTTGGAATAAATTTATTTCAAATATCCTCCAACTCTAACATTGGTTTCAATTAAACCATAAATGTTTCATTTCTACTATTGACTTTTGAAGTTTATGAATATTCAAATATGTATGTCTGTGAACAATTTTCTTTATTAGAATAAAATAGAGCAATGGCTGATGTAGCTTGTTAAAAACGAGGGACAAGCATGACAATTATACCAATAAACATTTGATCGGTTCATTTTTTTCTATTTTGTCATTCGTTTTTTTAAGGTACAAAACTTTCGAACATTATAGGGTTGTAAGGAAGCTAACATCACAAAGTTAAAGAGTTTAAGATGAGTGGATAGTCTGGTGATAGTCTTCACTTTTGGAAGCAGTTTAAGACAAGTAGTAGACAGTGAACCAAGATGCAGGTGATGCAGAAAAATATCAAGACAACCAAGTGCGAAATTCAAATTCTAAATCCTAATCCAAGGTCATTACGTTTTAGTCTTTCAAACTTGCATATATAAAAAAATTTTAAAAAAATTTAAAAAATCAAAACAAAAAAGATAGATCATAAGGGATAAAATATGATATGATTGAGAGTCACAGTTTTGACCTACAACATTTAGTTATCAGTCTTTAATATTTTATAATAACTCGGTAGGTAGTCATCCACTCATTATGGAGGGTTTCTTTCAAAATTCTCTTTGATCACATGAGTTGTAACAACCACGAGATCAACTTTGGGTACCTTTTAAACCAAAGTTTTTTTAAAGAAAAAAATGAAATAAACCAAAGATTATTAACCTTTAATTCCAAACATTAATTATAGTAAGGTAATACGCAGAAGTCCTTTGTGAAGACAACCTAGAGGTGATTCAGCCAGCTCAACATAATAGTACCTTGTCTGAATCTAAATTATCTACCAAATTTATTTTCATTTTTCCCAGAAATAGAAAAAAAAAAAAAGATAATAATAATTAATTATTCATTTTCATATGTAATATTTATTTATTCCATGCCTCTATCAAATTAATTAAATAAATAATGGAGCCCACAGTTTTGGGAAAAAAACACAATGGACTACGAATTGAAATCCAACTACACAATATTTCATAAATTAAATTTTCGGTTGGATTAATTATTGGAAAAACCAAAGTCTTATCTTTCAATCAATTTCAAGAAAAAGGGCAACAAAAAAATGTCACGGATCAATTTAGCAAGTTTTTACAAGAGGTAGTTGGATAATAAACTATTTTTTTTAAATAATAATAATAATAAATAAATAAATAAAATTGTCTAATCCAATTTGCTCGGATATTATTGTACATCAACCCTTGATTGATGCTCATTATATTAATAATAATGTTGTTGATTATATGTTTACATGACACTACACACCATTCCAACTGCAATTTATAGACTACTGCACTATTGTAACCGTGTTAATGATAAATGTTGACGCTAAATCTAGATGGGATAAAACGTATATGACATTTGCGTGATAACTAACAACAATTATAAATTTGTAATTTGGTAAAGTATGTGACTTGTAAAATAAGAAGATTTGTATATTTATGTGATGTTTCCGATGTAAGCTCCAATACTTAAAGCAGAAAGCAATTTAAGTTGAACAAGTTGAGCAATCAAGTGTTAGAATGGAGACTTATCTCTCCTTGAAACTATCATATTGTATTTATAGGTGTAGTTGACTTAAGTCTTCTCAATAGGGTTTTAGAGTTGCATTGAGCTTACTTTTTAACTCATCGACTCGAGACATTTGCGCTATCTTGGATTTTACTAACTCGAGTACCTTCCCTTGAGTTCATTTTGGTCCTTGGGCAATCCTTTGGGTCAGGTCATACCTCGTTACGGTACTTTATTAGCCTCGGCCTTGGGAAGGCCGAGAGTGCTGGCCCAAGCCTACCCTTTTTTCTAGGCTTATTTTGGTCTTAGGGTGCTACTTTCGACATGAATTTTGTTATTTTCTTGTTTTGATCGTTTCTATTTGTGCTTGATGTCAATTATATCATCTAGGTCAAAATCACCCATAACAATAAGAATCGAATAAAAACATATAATTTGATTTTAGTTTTTAGATAAATGTTTTAGCTAAAAGTTTTCTCACAATTAAGAAAATTTGAAAGTTCAAAAACATCAAATCTTGATAGATTTAGGTCATCGATTTAGAATACACGTCGTCTTTTACACTATCTCTCGAGCAGAAGTTTAGGTTAATTAGGTTGAGTAAAAATAAAATTAAAATAATGAATAAAGAGGAAAAACCCCACCAAACACCCACATTCCCAGAAATTTCCATGGACATGAAACACCTTGTGTGCGTCCTTTCAAAAGAATTGCTTTGTGAACTAATAGTCTTGAAAATAAAAGGGGCTGTATTTTAGGTATACAACATGCAGTTAATGCAAATGTCTCTTTGTGGGGTAACATTAAAATGTGTCTGGAGTTATTAGTATGAAAACTATTTGCAAATTGCAATTCTCACCCCCTCCTTCATAGGATTCAAATTAAAGGCATGCTGTTTGATATGTTTAGTTCTTTCTAATTTCAACTTCGGCAAAAGTAGGGGTCTTGGCTGGTTTTACCTACTATTAGATCTGAACCAAGCTTTTTCGAAGAAGAAATGAGAAGTTATCTTCTCATTTTTCGAATCTGATTGGAACAATGGAGAAGTAGGAAGCAATCGTACTCGGTCCTTAGCTGCACGTCCTTCGAGGCTGTACTGAAAGCAATCCGTTTGAAAGCCAGCTGGATCGAGAACCGAGCTATATGCTCAATAGTCGAGATCTCTTCCCGAGAGTGCCTCTTTTTCTCAACAAACTTATTGCAACTACATCAACAACCGGGCAAAAAAAGGTGGGAGAAACTTATGTTTTTTATTACTTTTATTTGTATTTTTATTATAGTAAAGATTGATGTTGAAAAATTAAACATGAGTGATTTATTCACTTAAATAGATTCCAATTTTAGGATTTCATAACATAACAAATAAATCTCATAATTACATTTTTTTTTTTTTTTTGACATTTCATTAAGTTATAGGATCGTCCATCAAAGAAACTTTATCCATGATGTTGCATAAAAATTATTGCAATTAGTTTTGTATGATACTTAACAACAACCAAGACTAATTATATTGAGATTTATATTAATTGTCAGAATAATTTTTTTTTTTAACAATTTAAAACATTGTTAATGAATAACTCATAAAAATTGCTTCTCAGTCGGTCAAGATATATAGATATACTAAAACGATAGTTAACAACCATCAATGATGGCAATCTATTATCATCACAAAAACAGTAACAATTGCATAAATATTTCTTAATGTCACATGGATGCTTTGCATTTTCTTGACCTTTTTATGTTAAAAATCCCAAATGCTCAAACCATAAAGAATCTCAAATGTCAACTAAAATCGTTTTTCATTAATGATTTTTATTAAACTTCATATGTTTTTAGGTTGTGTTCACATTATATTTACATTTTTTCTTGTTTAATTTAGTATAAATGTGGACGTATAGGCACAAATCTTTCGGACGAAGAAGGAAAGAGTTGGAAAAGTTCGAGGAAGATGTGCAAACAAATTTTTTGTTTAGTTTCTTTAAAAGAATGATTTGTTTTTTAAAATAAAAAAAGTTATCTTAATGGTAAAACTGTTAAAAATGTTTACAGCAAAATACACTGTCTATTGAGATCTATCGTGAAATTTTACTATATTTATAAATATTTTGATTCTTTTTGCTATATTTGAGAAGAGTCTAAAAAAAAATACTAACAAACAAAAATGACGGTTAATCAAAGTAATAGATTTTTAACGATTAAAAACGTTATACATCTTCAAAAATACAAAATCTCCACTTTTTTTCTTTAAATAAAATATTAATCCTTTGCTTATACTTAAAAAAGAAAAAGAAAAAAAGCTCAAGGCTCGTTTTGTATATATGATTTAATTTTTTTATATTTATTAATTCACCAAAAGGTGAAATTTTTAAAAACAATATTTTTAGTTTTTTAAGTGCATCTAGATATTGTATTTGGAAAATTTGAAAATGCATAATAACATTAAAACTATTTGTAAAAACTTTTATTTTATATTATAAACTGATTTATTTTGTTTAATCATAATATATACAATATAATAATGTATGATATTGTAAAATAATAATTAGACAAAATTTACATAAATCTTGTTTATAAATTAATAAATGATGGTTGGGATTCAACTTTGGTAACTACCACTATTTTAATTGCTTATAAATATATTACATCAAAGTTCAAAATTTAGGATTATGTTTTTGTTAATTCTTTATTTTAAAATTTTTATTTACATATCGCCAAAGATAAACAAACTCTTAAAATTTTCTTTGGCTTAAATTATCATTTATCAAATTGTATTGAAAATCTTTGTGAAGAGTTGAAAATTTAATAGAATCATTAGATTGAGACTTAAAAAGACAATATTATTTCTTCTTATTTTCTATTTTTCTCAAAGAATGCTAGTTCACAACATAATTACATTTTTGTTTTCTTGGAAAGACAACAATTACATATCATAATTATATTTCTATCTTTAAAAAAAATTATGTCAAGCCAATTATATCTATTTCAACCACGGCATTATATATCTATCTTAAGTTCATATGTTTGAATTTTTATCCACACATTATTACATTGAAAAATTCATAAAACTTTAATTAATGATTATTCTAAAATAACTATACAAAATAATCAAACATATAGGATTTAAACATTGATAAATAACCAAAATCTACAAAGCATCAATATTATGTGAAATTAGATCATAACTTGCTAAACATATGTGGTTTGTGGTCTTTCTCGACTATGCAACTCATAATGAAATTGGTAGACCCTCACAATCAATTGGAGAATAGGAAGCTAAAGAAGCATAGTATTTTGGGGTCCATAATTGATCGTAGGGTTCCCATAATTACCTAGAACCAATGGGTTGGTTTCTACTTAGTAGACCACATTTTTATATGGAAAGTTGGGCTTATAATCATAATTAAGAGCACACAATATGTCCATTCCAAATGTAATTGCTATTTAATCTAATATTATCCACATATGAATTAATTAATACATATTAAACTCAACAAACAAAAAATAGATGCAAAATTTGATTTCTTGATAAATAAAATTGTTACGAGAGAAACAATCGAAAAGCAAAGAAACAAATAAAAAAAGGATACAAATTTACATGGTTCGTTCGCTAACGATGTATTAGCTAGTTGTACGAGTAAGAAGAAATTGTTTTATTATTTTAAGGAGCAACAGAGTATAAAATACAAAAATATGTGAAAGGAAGGATTAGATACTTTTTACATACATATAGCACTCCTTTAGATATATGTGTGACGAGACCCACGTTTGATGATTTGGAGTAGTAGATAAGATATTTAACACATCTGAACAAAAAGAAATTGAGACTTAAAAAAAGAAAAAAAAGAATATCTAAATATACCTTATTTGGTTCATTAAAAAAGGAATAAATTGAAAAATATCAAAGGAGTTTCTAAATTTTCGAAATTTTTAATGTAGAATATATTTTGAAAAAAAATGTAATAAATATGAATATAAATAAAAATATTACATACTATGAAAACGCGTGGAAAGGCAAAGGAATGGGGCAGCGATGGATATCTACGGTGGGGGACGACATGTCGGGATCAAATCTATGAAGAAAGATTACTTTGAAGTAAGTCTTTGTCGGGTTTTATTATTTATTTGTTTATTTAATTATTATTACTATTTAATTTCTTCATCTCATTTTCAAACTTTTTCATTCTCCTTTTCCCACCTCATATTCTTAAGTCTTAACAAACAAAATTCAAAAGAGGAATAATAAGAAAAACCCATAGAATGAATTTTGTTTTTTCTTTTTTTATTATTCTATCATGAACTACTCGAATTTTGTCCTTTTCAAATTTATTTGTGTGAATATGAATGATCTATTTATTATCCTTATTTTGTTTTCATTTATATTGCTTACATCATAAATCCATATGAATTTTATCCGATGTCATAGGATAAACTTGGTGGCAACGGCTATAATAGATTTTCTTTATTATTATTATTATCATTATTATTATATATTTTGTGCGTGTAATTTGAGGATTTTAAGTGAAAAAATAAATAATTCATATGGAATAACATAGGAAGGAAATTAATATAAAAGGCACCAAAACTTGCCCATTTTGCTAATGGATTTTCTTTTCTTTTTTTCTTTTTTCTTTTTCTTTTTGTTTTTCCTTTTAATGGTTATGGATATTGTAGTATTCCTTTGGGGTATCATTGTTTTTTGTTATTAGTTTATTTGAATTTTGGCATGTCTCTATTATGTTATAAAATAGAAAAATAGAAAAACTAGAATGAAAATATTTGCTTTTATAACATTCACATGTAAATGTTACATACAAAATACTATATATTTTTAGTACATTTGGTTAGTAATATTCACATGTAAATGTTACATACAAAATATTATATATTTTTAGTACAAGAAATTTTAAACTACAAATCTCTTAATCGAACTAAGTTTATTTCAGTCATACAAAATATTTCATTAGTATAGATATTCAAACAAACTTTTAACTCGTTATAAAATATATGGAATACTATTTTAAAGAATTTGAAATAAATAAACTAGTTAGAGGTTTTAGAATTCATGAAAGAAAATTTGAAAATTTGAGCTAAGTATTAGAAAAAAAAAAATTGTTTTCCCTTAATTTTGCATCAAAAGTCCATAATTTTTTTTAAGCATAAAGAGTCCATAATTAACTTCACAGTAAATTAAACAAGATTTACACTAGTGCATTTTTTTTTTTTTTTATCTCAAATAAAAACATCTTCACTTGAAAAATTTCAACGTCGTAATTTTCATCTTATTTTATTTTAGTCTTTAAAATTTTGGACAAATTGTCTTTAAAATTTTGGACAAATTGCAAAAACCAGTTAATAAACACATGGTGGTAATTACAACTGTACCCTAGAATTTACGATTGTAAAAATTGAACTCTCAAACTTGCATATTTGTAGAAAATTGTAACAATTGTATTAGTTTAAGGGTTCGGTTATTATCATTTGGGGATTCAATTTTTACAACAATTTTAACCCTTGTATCAGTTTGAGAGGATTTAATTTTTACAATTACAAGTTTGATGGTGTAATTGCAACTACCACTATGCTTAACTAATAGCTTTTCAAATTTACTCTAAATTGTTTAAATATCTATTCTATCATTTACCTTATTACATCATCATTACTATTATTATTAATTATTATTGTTACTTTGTTGAATATTTGCCCACTTAATGTCCATCATAACTAGCTAATATGATTTCAATACATAAATAATGCAGATACTAATATTCTTTTTTGAAGTTATATTTATCTAATTATTAAAAAATTGATTTTTGAGTAACAATTAGTTCAGAAAATATTATATTATAAGTTTAGTTTTCGAGGTTTCATGTGTGTTTGTTTACTTAGTGCCTAAAAGTTTAAAAGTATTAATAGTTTGGTGATATTTTGTATTTATATCTATTAAGTTACTAAACATTAAAAAGTGTCTAATAAGTCCTTCAACTTAAAACTTTATATTTAATAGGTTTGAATTTTCAATTTAATTTTGTATTGACTTAAATGAGTTTTTTTAATATATACTACACGAACAAGCTAAGAACAAAGTTGAAAGTATAAACTCCTATTAGACATAAAATTAAAATTTTTATTTAATGAACATACTAACTTTTTGTTAAAAAATAATCTATCAAGATTAGTTAAGGTATGAAATATTGATGGGTGCAATTTGTTGTTACAATTTTATGAAATAACAATTGAAGTATTGATAAAATATTAATGTTAATAGATACTTTTGATAAATTATAAAATTAAAAAAATTAAATTAAGATACAAACATTGTACACATTTTAATCGAACTAAAATGTTTACTATGTATATTATATTAACTAATTGGTGATGGTTGATTTCAAAGATTCTTTTACAATACAATAAAAATGTATTGTTAATGTGAATCTCGTAAAAACGTAGAAATGTCAATAAAAATATAACAGGAAACATAGTAAGATACAAAATTGTTAATTTAAAGGTTTATTAAAGGCTTTTTTAAGTTGAGCAACTGTAATTTAAGAAGGACAAAATGATAAAATAGAGAGGGTATTAAATATAATAAGATTTGAATTTAAAAAGTAGAGTTGGTTTTAGTGAAAGTGTTATTATGAAATATAATAAGAACTTGTGGCAAGTGGGTCACGTGGCAAGTTGTAGAAGCAACGTTACTTTCAAATCGATACCGAATATTCGTTTTCCAAAATTTGCCACAGATCCAAATATTCCGTCTTTTTCCTTTTTTGTTTTTCTCCAAAAATAAAATGAAATAAAATAAAATAAATATATATATTATTATATTGAAACTTTTGGTATTAAAAAAAAAAAAAAGGCAAAAGGGCTGAGTACGAAATCTGTACTGATATAGGACGGGCCCACTTACGGATTTTTCGTGATACCATCACCTGTCTGTCATTTATTTACTGTAAGGGTGCAACGTGTACGGTTGTGTTAACGTTCTTGATCACAGAGCGTTGGATTGGATATTATTGGATTTTGATGTTGTATTATTCGTCTAGTTGGTTTCTTCTCCCAGAAGGCCCATTGGGCTTATTTGTGAAGATGGGCCGTTTTGATTGTCAAACTCGAATGTTAGGGCATGTGGCCCCATCCGAGTTTCTTTTCTATTTAGTTATGAAAAATTTAAGAGGTCCTCCATGATACTACTAGGACCACGATTGGTTTCTATGGTAATGTTAGGTCTAAAGGTTTTTTATGGTACCGTTAGATCCTCCTTGCATCCTTCATGGTACTATAAGGACCTCCATGGATACCATTGGAATCTTCCATGGTTTCTCTATGGTACTGTTGGGTCTTCCATGGGCCTTCAAGGGATTGTTAATCTTCATTGGAACTACTAGATCTTTCATAGATCACGCAATAAGATCCTTTGTGAGACTGCTAGGCTCTCAATGGGTCCTCTAAACTCCTCCATGTGTCTTATGTGCTCCTCGTGGTCATTTAAGCTCCTCCATGGTTCATCTAAGCACTTCGGTGCGTCCAACTAAGCTCCTCCATGGGTCCTTTTAAGTTCTCTCATGAATCATCTAAGCTTCTCATGGGTCCTTTAAGCTCCCTCATAAGTCCCGACCAATCAACTCAAATTGGTCTTCTAAAGCCTATGTGTGGCTACTAGTCAGATATGAGTCCCATTGGCCTTAGTTTGCCATCTTGGACCTTTATCTTTGTACTTCGGCCTCTTATCTCTATAGACTCTCAATCTTGGCCCATCTTAGTAAATCTACTCATATACAATAGCTAAAGTGAGTATAACTCTTTGGTAATACATAGATTTTTTCTCTAGAAATTGAAGGTTTAAACTTCTGTATATAATCTTGTTACTTTATCTTTAGGGAATATGATATTAGTAATATTTTTCTAGTACAACAATTTTGAACCTCTCGTTCCTTTGTTGAAGAACATATGTCTTACACTAATAGAATTATATGCTCATGTTGGCTATATCTAATTTAAACGTTGACAAGTCTTTTATTTTTTTCAATTTTCAAACGTGTCACTCAAAAAGGAAAAAAAATGTGTGATCTTTTCTTCTACTTCCCATTTAACCTTGTATTTTAATTTTATCCATTTAAGAAATGTTCTAACTATTTCTTCGATTAAAAAAAGGTATTTAGATTTTCTAATTGTGTATTCTAATTTTATTTATTGTATGTCGATGAAGATAATAATTGTGAATCAATTTTACAAAATTAATTTTAAATTGTATTGATTATTTAAATTTTACAACATATTCATACTCTTTTATAATTTTTTTTTCTTTTAATTATTCTATTTCGTATGTTACACTAATTTTTTTTTTATTATTTTAACGGGTAATAACATACATTATTTAAGAAAACAAATATCAGTAGAATTTGATTAAAAAAAAAATGCTTACTTATTTTTAAACTTTGGATTACAATAAATTTTAAATTTTATGGTCAATGATTACTTCTAAATGAAAGAGTATATCCATGCATGTGAATGCTAAATAGTCACTAAGGACGGATTTAATATAGAACCAATTTTCTTCCTAATGAATAAATTCTCATAAAAAAAATTAAATAAAATGGTCAAATTGTTACTTCAAATTATAAAATACTAAGAGACATATTAACTCGAAGAAAAAGCTAAGGGGGAAAACTCACATAATATAGGTCAAGATGAGGATGTTCTAATTTGAGATATATATCATCGACTAAGAAGTAAGAGTTTGAACCCAACCACTCTTTTGTTGAACTAAAATATGCACACACAATTACACATACACATTCGCACATGGTAGCCAATGCAACTTTCACTTTGAGACATTGATAAAAATATAAATATCATTTATATAGATATTCGGAAAAAGTATTATGAAGTACATCTAGAACTTTTGTCAGATGAATTTTTTATCATATGCATGCATTTAAATGAAGTTTGGCAGTTCAAGAATTTCGGCGTTGATGCCAAAAATCTAGACGGGGTAAAGCACATCTAGTTTTTATGTGACAACAACGATAAATTTGTTTGATTGAAGAAGAGAGTGACTTACAAAATGGAAATACTTGGACATTTGTGTAGTGTTTGCCATACAAGCTCTAATCCTTAAGTTAAAGAGCAAATAAGTGCAAAAAGTTAAAAGTTTATGTGTGAAGAATAAACTTTCATTCCTTGGGAGTTTTGCAATGTATCTATAACGTTTGTTGCCCCTAATCCTCTGTCGTTAGAATTTCGAATTAACTTTTTATATTATCTACCTTTCTTGAGCTAGATCTTCCATGCGGCGTCCATTTTTTGGCGGGTTCTATGGGTTGACCCCAACATGGGCCAAGGTCAAGCATCATGCATGGGCCTGCCCCATGCCACTTTTCTTTCTTGAGCCTTACGTTGCTTTGGGTTTTCCACGATTGGTATTTTGTTAGGGTCGGTCTTGACAAGTCGAGTACCTTCTCTTTGCCATATTATGGCCTAAGATGATCTATTGGGTTGGGGCATGCATATGTATTCCTTTTCTAGGCTCATTTTAATCCTAAGTTGTCACTTCTAGCCTAAATCTTGCTATCTTCTTGACTATATTATTTTTATTTTTTTTTTCTTGATGTCAATTATGTCATTTGGTCAAAAATCACCTATAATATATGGGTTGGTTCAATCTCTCACCCTATCATACATCAAACGATTTAAGAATTTCTAAACAAAAAAAAAAAATCATTATTATTGTAAAAAATATTTTTTTATATATGTAAAATATTACATAATTTAAATAAATAGTGAAAATTTAAACCTAAAACAAAATGTCCTTTTTATTTTATTTTTTACAAAACACAATACCATAGTACGGTAGATTACCTAACCATCATAGGTTTGTCTAATGGTCAATAAAAGTATATCGAATTTAATAAAAAGATTTAATATCCTATAATTTTCTTGACATTCAAATATTATAAAATTAGGTAAAATAATTGGTAATGCGCGAAAGTCAAATATTTTCCATCATTGTTTTGATTTCAATATAAAATATTGCGTTTACTTTCATACATAGAGTCGTTTACATCCTTTGCAACTTGTGATTGAATAGTACTTTATGTAATATTCACTATATCAACCATTTTCAAACTAATAATTAATTTTAAATAGGGAGCCCCTCATGTTCCGTTATTATTATTGGATGTTAGATCAAATATTCTCATTGTAAAGAAATGTTTGGATCTAAGTATAATTACATGTCAACTAGAAATTCTTGGAGGTAATGAGTATTGAGACTTTTGAATATAATCTAAAATTAAAAGCACAATTTTTAATGGATCATTTTTCCATCCCTTGGAAGAAATATTGTAGATATGAACGAATATAATGCTAAATTTATTAGAAATAGTGGAACTTATAAATATTTATTAGTAATTTAAACCATATATATGATCTCTCGATTGCTAACAAATTTGTATATTTAGGTGAGATTAATTTTAAAAAAATCTTATTTGGTATAAGAGTTTGCAAGTAAAATCTAAATTTTCTTTCGATTGTTTTTAAATTATTGGTTGTTCGTTTAATTACTTTCATTCGATCAAAATTCAAATAATTAAATTGTAATTTTAGTTAGATTTTTGTAGGGAAGTTCTCTAGTACAAGTAAAATTAAAAACAATAATTTATTTAGTATGTGTAAAACTCTAGTGCACATACTCTAAAGTTGAATAAATATCATATTTAATTTTAAAATATCACATATAATTTTATTGGAGATATTTGCTAAAAAAAAAATTATGGAGATATATAATTGAATATAAAATTTGGAATACTTTTTCAAGTATTTGATTTAAAAAATAAGTCATTTGGAAAGTGCATGACAACTACTTAAAATGAATTTTAAAAGTCATTAGTGTCTTTATTTTAAATACTTCTTATCAAAAGTGTTTAAGTGAAAATGAAAAACATTTATTTTTTAAGTTAATCTAAACAAATCCCTAAGTCAAGTTTGGTTATCACTTCTATAACGATAGTATAAGTAAGTTAGAAATATGTAACCTTTAATTTTTTTGTTTTTTCCTCTTACATTGAACTATATACATTATATCAAAATATATATATATATATATATATATATATATATATATATATATATAGTGATGGGATTTTGGCTACGTTTATCCAGTAAAATTTTGGTGTTGTTTATTTGTGTTCCGCATTCATACCGACACATGGGCCTACTTCAAAATCTGTAATAAAAAGACGCAAACTGATTAACGAGTGGATGATGCTCAATCCAATTGCGTCTGGAAATTGCTTCATATAATTACCGTTACCGTGACGATTGTTGTTACCATTATTGTTACTATTCTAAAAGAAAAATTATGAATTTTGACACCTTTACAGTTATCGTTACCGTTTGACCCTTAGAGGTAAAGGTAACGGTAATAGTAACAGTAAATGTGACAAAATTCATAATTTTGAGTAAACGTGATCCAAAGCAATCCAATTACATTTGCGATTCAAACTCTTTACAATTGATCCATCAATAGAATTCTATTATAATTACATTAATTTTCACTTCGGTTTGAATAAACGTAACCTATTCATCAAAACTAGGCATTAAAATTTAGAAATATATGGTTATGAAAATATTAATTTGTATAAAGTAATTGTGTCATAACATTATTATCAATTAAAAAGCAGCAAATTAAACAAGTCTATTCCTTCCAATCCAATTGGGTTGATGGTAAAGCCCTCTTCTCTGGATAAAAAGTTGAGACTTTTTGTAGACAAATCACTCTCAATTTTTCTCTCTTTTTTGACATACACCCTCAATGTGCTCTAATTTCCATCACAGCCCAAAAATAAAATAAAATCAAATCAAATCAAATATATATATTTTTTTAATTTTGTTACTTTCCACCAGAACACTATTATTTTTCCAAAGTGAATTATGTTTATTTGATTATTATAAATCGTATCTTAGAAAAAAGATGACTCGAAAAACCGATCAATTTATTTGGGTTAGATGGTTCAAATAAATAATTTTTCTAATAACCGAAACTTATTATTAATCATAAAATATATATATTTTTTTAATTAAGTAAAATATATACTTTTTGTTACTTACGATAAGGTTACATATACATATTACATTAATTTTATTTAATTTTATGATTTTCTTTTGGATAATTTATTCTCCAACAGCTCCTAAAATCAATTTTCTATTAGTTTAGAAAGAAAAAAAAAATTCATAATATAAAAAAATTATTTTAAATGATAAAATTGCTGAAAATATTTACAAATAAGAGCAAAATATCATAGTTTATCTTTGATAGACCGTGATAGATTACTATTTGTATCTATCATGACACAGATTATAGTCTATCACGATCTATCGTAGATAGGATACACAGTGAAACTTTGCGATATTTGTAAATATTTTTGTTTATTTTCCTAGAAATTAAGTTACTCATCTTAATTCAATAGATGAAAGTAATTTAACATATACCATTTTACTTCTACTTAGAAAAATAATTTAAATAAATGATCTGAGTAACCCGGACCAATCCAACCCAATCCAAATATTATATGGTTGGATTGGGTAATTAGGTTCATTATTTAATGATGGTTATTTGAGTTAAAGAAACTTACAACCTAATCACTTGGGTTGAATTTGAACAACTTTAACTTAACTCAACTTGATCAATTGGATCAACAAATAACACACATATTCTCTACCCATAAAAATTAAATGAATTGTTATACTAAAGACTATTAGGAATGATCATGTTATAATGTGTTCATAATATAATGTATAAATTGAGATAACCACTTGTGTGATGTTAAGTTTTCATTATTCCCATTAGTCAAATAGAAAATACATATCCATTTAGGGGCAAATTTTAGAATTAATACAAAAAGTAACTAATACAAAATTGAAGCCCCAAAAAGACCAAAAAAGAATATAACAAAAAGTCCTAGGTAGCATGAGGCAATTAATACAAAATTGAAGCCCCAAAAAGTAAATTTCAATGTCTAGAGGTCCTGACCAACCAAATTATTAAGTGTCAACATTTGAGCCATTTCAAGTGGAATGCACACTATGAGGCTTTATTAATGTCTATATCTATTAACTCAATAGAAAAAGGTCTACTTGTGAGATATTGTTAAAATACAAGGATAGAAATACAATAATAATAAAGGTAGAGAACAAAAGTGATACTTGGGGTAAAGTCGTAATTTTATATTTTCTCATTGAACTTTTAATTTTGCGTCTAAGAGATCTTTAAACTTTTAAAGTTGTATAATAATGAGTCAACATTAAAATATTGAGGTTGATATTAATACCGAAATTTTAATGTTACAAATATATTGATATGTCTATAGATAAAGAAATTTATAAAAAAAAAATTTAATTAATATTAAGTTATTTTTATTTCCAAACTAAGTTATAGATCTAATTATTAGTATATTTTATGTTTTATGTGTATTTATAAAAAAAATATCAATTAATCTTTAATATCGATGTCGAACAATCCAAATATTTGCTAAAAAATCTTAAAACTGTCAATTTGTGTCTGTTTATTGACATATTCAACATTTTTTCAACCGAGCAAGAACATGGGTCAATGGATAAAGCACCAATTATCATTCTCAAAATGGATCGTTCGATTTTTCACCTTGCAAAATGTTGAAAAAAAAAGACTTATATGACCTTTTTATAATAAAAATAAAATATAAATAAAAAATAAATTATAAATACGAAATTCAATTTTATATCTAATAAATTAATTAATTTTAAATAAATTCAGAAAATGTATTGACTTATTGAGCATAAACTTAGAATGTTAGCCTATTATAAAATCCTTTTCAAATTGATTAATAGAAAGAAAAATAATTCCAACTTTTGCATCACATTTCGATCAAAACAAAATTATGTTACATCAATCTTTCCCCCCAAACTTTTCTTTTACATTTCTTTTATATTATCTTGTTTATATTTTTTTTTTAATTCAAACTATTATAGAGTTGGAGATCGAACTGTTGAACTTTAAGATTATTATCATTAATTTATTTATTAAATTATATTTAAATTGACATTTTATTTAATATTTTCAAATATACTCCGAATTTCATTCATTTTGATTTAGATATAGGAACCAATTATTATCAAAATCTACTTTTTTTAATTAAATATAAATAATAATATTTTTTTTATGAATATCCAATTCCTTATAAAATGATGTATATTTAAAAAAGTTGAGTTATGTTCAAGTTAAACGTAATAATTATGGGTAATTCTCTATGTTGGTAGTTAAAAAGAAGACTAAACATACTGTATTATTTATTTTATTCTTTTGTCGTGGGTTTGGCCGTGATTTAAGGCCTAATGTCTAATAAATTATGTTTTAAAAAAATTATCTAATTTAATATGCCACTCCCACTAGGGCTTTTTCCAATTTTACCACATGTGCACATTATGGTATTAAATTTTTTTCGACTTGTCTATATTTTGATCTACACTAGAGATTAATCAATATTTTTAAAATATTATAAAAAGATTCATGACACATGAAAAAGTAAACAACAAAATGTTACTAATGAAGTAACGTGAATATAATATAAATAATAAAATGTTAATTTATTTTTAAAACATAACACACACATATATATATTTATTGAACTTTTTGTTATTGCAATTTTTCAAAAATATCTATCGAAGTCGATATTTTCGTAAAATTAAAACATAAAAATATAATTTAATTGGGGTTATGATTAGTTAACATGGTAACAGAGTATGAGATTCTAATTTCAGACATTTGGAAGTACTCATTTCCTCTCCTAATCAATAGTGATTTTCCTAACTTTTGAGTTCATTAGTAATTTATAAAGGTTAATCAATATTATATATTTATAATTTTTTTGAAAAGTAATTTCTACTTGAGTAAAGAAAAGAAAATTAGGGAGGGAATGATTAATCAAAACAATATTATATCCTAAGGTGGGTGTGTGGAGCCATTTGGATTAGATCAATATATTATGATATATATTTCTTACCTTTAAACCAACCTTTGATGTGATGATATACATGTGATTCTACTCAATGATATTCATTTTTCATTTGGGGGGGATTCATTATTTTTTACCATTTATGGTTTTTCTTTATCTAATTTTACCCTTTATGGTTAAACAAGGTTTTTACCATATAATAGGTAATTGTATTTATGATCATCATGTATACTTATTAATTGGATTTATGCATTTTGTAACTTTTAAACTTTCTTTTTCATTAAATTGCAAATTTAATTTTTTTAAAAAAATTAAAATTTTGTCTCTATAATTTATAAATTAGAATTTAGTCTACAGCTCTTATAAAAAGTCCCTAATAAAGAGATTATTTATAAGAATCTTATTAAATTATAGGGACTATTTATGAATTTTCATAGTTTGATTTTGAATATTTTGTTAGTTTTTTTTTCGCATTATAGATTAATTCGTGAGATATTTTTTAATTTAATTTTGAAGTAGTATTAATTTCACAACCTATTCAAGTTGTAAAGTTGACTTTTTGAGATAAGTATAAGGATTAATGGTTCTTTTCTTCATCAGAAGTGATTAAAAATATAAATATATATATCACTCCTTATCTATCATCAAATCGAATCTAAACTTTAATTTTTAATCGAATTTCAACTCAAAACACTTAAATTTTAAGGAAAATTATCTTAAATGGCAAAAATACTGAAAGTATTTACAATTAATAGTAAAATACACCGTGTATTTGCAATAGATCACAATAAACTACTGTCTGTGTTTCGATAGACATCGACAGTAGTCTATCGTGATCTATCGTAAGTGAAATTTTGCTATATTTGTAAAAAAGAAAAAAAATTTCTTGTTCCTTTTGCTATATTTGAAAAGAACCTCAGTTTTAATTAATAAAAATTAACAAGTAAACTAACTTATACTAAAAAAAAAAAAACAATAATTTTGTTTATCATAGGAACCTCCAAAATTAGCCTTACAAAGTTACAAAAACAAAAAGGTAAATTAGTGGATGATGTTGATGACCACTTCATGAAAAGTCTATGATTGTTCGCCTTTTTTAACGATGGATTGAAAACAATAGTTAGTGTATCTTAAATTGCATCAATCTTTTTGCTTTATTTGACAAGAATTTCTTGCAATCTTGTTCTTTTTACTATGGGATTGAAATAGATTGCAAGAATAAAAGAGATGTAGTCTATAATAGACGATATTGCTCTAAAACAAAATGATTGGTCCATAGTAAAGTTACAACGGAATCATTGTTTTAAGATTGCTAGTGTAAGCAAAGAATGCTTTACTTTTACACACTTTTTCTTCCGAAGTGAGAAAAAAAAAAAAAAATGTGACTCTGTTGACATTAATATCCACTTGTCTCTTCTTATTTAAACCTCTTTAATCACACCATAATTATTATTAATATTATTATATAATTTTTTTTATAATTAACTCGTCAACATAAAATTGAACTAAAATGAATCAAATTAGTCAAATTAACCTTGGAATAGCTAAATTAAAATTAGAAATTCTTTTCATATATAATTTCGCGACTAAAGATGGTTAAATCTTCAATCCGTGAATGTAATTCGAAACAATCGTTGCAAGGTAATATTGACCTACAAAATTAAATGAAATTTGAACTATTTTATGAATGAACATTAGAAAGAGGATTTATCTATATTTTTCTTCAATTTTCTACAAGAAAAAGTTAATGGAGGCCTCATTAGGGCATTTACAAACTATAATATAAACTAAAGAAGAAGAAAAAACCTCCGATTCCACGCCGACTGGCTCGCTGAAGCAACCGTTAATGGCCGTCCGGCCGTCTCTCCGGCCAAATCTTACCGGAGGAGGACCCGTAGCTTCAATATAATCCGGTTTGTTAGCACATAAGGTAAAAGGAAGAAGTCTATTGACTCACCGGAACTCGATTCAGTATCCGAGTCGACTCGGCGGAAACTCAGCTACTCGAAGACTTCAACAAACGGATTTATTATCAGAAAATCCATACAGTAAAGGTCTCGATTCGCCTAAGAACTCGAGGTTCTTAATCCTAACATCTTCATCGCATCGCCTTTGTAAATCCTTGAGATTCGAATGTCGCGATGAGTTACTCAACTCGGAGCGAGCGACGACTCGGAGAACTTCTTCGAAGACCGATTCGTCGCACGGAAGAGCCAGAGGACCTCGCGTTTCGAAGCCGTATTCTTCTTCGGCCTGTGAGAGTAGCTTACGGAAGATCGGATGGTTTAGGAAGGTGGCGCGGACGATGAATCGCCGGCAGTCGCTACCGACGCATACGGCTACGTGACCGGCGGGAACGTCGGCTGGCGGTGCTCTGTTGGCCGCGGCACGTGCCTTCTTGCGCCAGTGTTGTAGCATTTGCCGGAGGCGGACAATGCGACGGATCTTGTGGCTTTTCGACGTCTCCGGTGACATTTTGGTTTTTTCCTGTGAAGGTTTAGAGGAAAAGCGTGACTGAAAGAGAATGATAGCGCCTTTGTGTAGTGCGTTTTCGGGGATGTTTCGTTTGGGATTTTGAAGGAGCCTTAATAAGTACAAGAGTACCAAAATTGCCCTTCAAATTCAAGATATTTGCGATAATATTTTTCAATTTTATGAAAATATGGATAGAAATATTCATAATATGGCGATGTCAATTGATATTTTAAAAATTATTTTTAAAATTTTAAAGAAAATCAAATTAATAAGTTTAAATTAGTTGACATGTTGTTTATATTATAGGTCAAAATATCTTTTTGGTTTCGATATTTTGGCTACATTTTATCCTAATATGAAAAGTGAACCCCACTTGATTACGTTTATTGTATTTTACTTGTGTTCTATACTCCAAATCTGTAATCAAAAAACACAAATTGATTGACAAGCGGAGGATGATTAATCTAATTGCATTTGAAAAGTACGTCGATACCGTTACCATTACAGGTAATGTTACTATTATAGTATGAGAATTATGAATCTATTACATTTACTGTTACACTTACCATTTCGCCCTAAATGGTAATGGTTAATAGTAATGTGACAGATTCATAATTTTAAGTAAATGTGATTAAAAACAATCCAATTATGTTTGCGATTGAGACCCATTATGATTGATCCATCGATGGAATCTCATTCCAATTATACCAACTTCGTTACGGATGGATAAACATGGCATTTGTTCAATTTTAATCCATGTACTTTAAAGAAATCTTAAATGTGATCAAAGTTCCACATTGGTTAGATAAGGGAATGACAATGGGTATATGAGTGAGGAAAACTATTTTCATTGGTACGAGGCCTTTCAGTGGTGAAACGAACCGAAAGCAAAATCACGAGGATTTATGCCAAAAGTAGACAATATTATATAAGTACATGGAACAATAATATTTGAACCAATATTATATTTACAGTAGTGACTTTTTGTTGCTTATCTCTTATTTTTTAAATATTTTTTTGGTTCCAACACTTTGAAGGTTGGTCCATCAATAGTAATCTGAAAAGTATGCTCCACTTGATTACGTTTGTTGTGTTTTGTACTTGTAATGACATGTAGGGTCCACTTCCAAATTTGTAATAAAAAAACGCAAATTGATTGACAAGTGAAAGGTGATCGATCTCATTGCATTTGAAAATCATATCGATATTGTTACCATTATAGATACTGTTACTATTACAGTATGAGAATTATGAATATGTCACATTTACTATTACGTTTACTGTTTCACCCTAAATGATAACGGTAATAGTAAATGTGACATATTCATAATTTTAAGTAAATTGATTAAAAGGAATCCAATTACATTTGCGATTGAAGTCCATTACAAGATGGAATCTCATTCCGATTACTCCAATTTTCATTATGGATTGGTAAATGTGGTCTTTGTTCAATTTTAGTCCATGTACTTTTGATAAATCTTAAATGAGACTCTCAAAGTTAATGTTTGTTAAAATTGGCTAAATAATAATAATAATTTTAATGTAGAAAAATATAATATGTGAATACGTTTTCAAAATAAATAATAAAAAAATTTAAGATTTTAAGATTTATTGAAATTGAGGAACTAAAATTTGTCATTTGAGAGTACATGGACTAAAATAGTATTTTAGCCTATACTATATCTACATTAGTGACTTTTTGTTGCTTAACTTTTATGTTTTGTGGATTTTTTAATGATAAAATAGAAATGTCGACGTGTTAACGAAAATTCAATACCAATTTTTGTCCCTCAATCTTATGTCTATTTCGTCAATAAATTTTAAGAAGTTTCAAATAAATATATCAATTTTCAAGTTTGTTTTGGTATATTCTTAAACTTTCAATTTTGTGTTAAATAGATGAATAAAATTTTAATTTTTTTTTAAAGTAAATTCTTAATATATTCATCATTTTTAAAAATTGATGTGCTAGATGAGTTACAAAGTTGAATTTTAATTTCAATATATCAGCCATATTTTGAAGAAGATGTTTTTAGACATTTTTCTCAAGCTAAGGAATCTTTTAATCACAATTTAAAAAATTCAAAAAACCTATATACAAATTTAAAAAGGAAAGCGACTAAACTTGTAATTGAATATTTTTTTTCTATTAAATTAAAAATTTAGCATGTGAAGTTTTTATTTGTATCGAGTAGATTTTTGAACTTAAAAGATATCTAATAAGTTACAAAATTTCAATTTTATATGTAATAAATTTCTAAATTAAAAAAAAAAAGTGTCTAATAAATTTCTAAGTTTTCAATTTTATGTCTAACAAGTTTTTAAATTTTCATTTTTGAATCTATTTGGTTTTTGACATATAACCAACATTTTTAAAAATTCACAAAGTTGAAGAAAAAATTCACTTATGTAATATTGTAATTACAACAAAGGTCATATATTCTTTGACTTAGTTATATGATTAAAAAAAATTGTATAGGATACAGGCTAACAAATGACCAAGTCCATTTACACACAAAAATTACATAAACATTCATCCAAATTCTGTATCTAATAGATATGTTCGATAACTTCCTTTTGCCTCCCAAACTCCAATTCACACGGTTTATTTTTTTGTTATCACACAAGCTTTTGTTTGGATTAACTTGGAAACAAATGTTTTTCAAAAGTCATTTTCATTTAAACACTTTTGATAAAAATTGTTTAAAATAATACACTTATGTGTTTGGCAACTCTTTCTCAAAAGTGTTTTTATATACAAGTTTTGTTTGGTTTGTTATATGCTAAAATATTATTATTAGTGTCAAATTACTATAAAGAATGTCTATAAAATACTGTGAACTGATAATTTAAAATAATGGTCGTCAGAGTTTGTACTGGAACTAGCCACCGTCAGAGGTTGCTAGAGTTGGTCATCGATGGTGGTGGTTGGATGTGGCCGAAGTTGGCTTCGAGAGGAAGCCACTGGAGTCGGCCACTAGCGAAAATCGCTGGAGTTGGTCATGGATGAAAGTCACTAGAGGTGGCAATGGGAGGCACCAACGGTGATGAGAGTTGAGTGCACTGTTGATGGACATGGGTATAAAATATGGGTGACATGCAAAGTTCACCTCCCAAACATTGAGTTAAGTTCATAACTCATCTCAACCCATACCCTCACCCCAAACACCCCATTATAAATTTAAGAGATTTTTTCATTTTAAAAAATAGTATATATGTATGGTTTTATTAGACATAAATTTTATACTAGTCTATTTGACATTTTGAAGTTCTAGAACCTTTAGGTACAAATTTGAAAGTTTGATGACTTGTTAGATTTAAATATTTATATCACATCTAACGATACATAAAATTGAAAGTTTAAAAGTCTATTATAATTTTTTTTTCTCAAAACCTATTTGATATAAGTAGTAAACAATTTGACTTTTTTTTGTACTAATGTATTTTTTTTAGTTCAACAACAGGGGTGGTCTTACAATTTTTTTTACCAAACTTAGGATTAATGTTAACTACAAGAATGAAATCATAGTCAAAAGTGTCTCCCATACATAAGAAATGATTCGAGAAGAGACATTACAATGTGATTGATAAATTTGCACCATTAGATAAATTTAAAAAAAATGTAAAAATATTTTAAATTAATTTGTATCGAATAGTAATTAAAAGTCATGCAAGTTTTTGAAATGAGACAGTTACTCTGTATATAACCTCATCGAATAATAATGAGTATTAGATAGAATAATAATGATTATTAAGAAGAAAAAAAATGAAAACTATTATAAAAAAAAAAAGTTTTGTGAAAGAAAAAGTTAAAAACTAAAAACAAACTGATTATTAAATCAAATAATAATGATTAGTCATTTATTATTCGAGATACATAAGTTCTTCATGTGGGTTACCAAGTACTCCATGCTGGCAAATATATTTTTGGTATCTTTGGATGAATATGCACATATTAAATTATAAACCCATGGTTTAATGTCACATTATACTACCGCTAAGCATGCTTTAATATGTTTTTCCTTTTATAAGATATGAATTAAATAATATCATTGTCACAAAAAAATAATAATAATAATATCACTCATTTTATATCTCAAACCATATTCTAATATCTTAAATATAGAAGCATGTGGTTCATTGTGGTACCAATTATAAAGTTAAGCTATCTATTAAATATACTTCTACACCATATTCTAAACTTGTGACAAAAATGAAATTGTTGGCATGAAATTCTATGCAAATTTCATGAACAAAAAGAAAAAAAAAAAAATCAATGTGGATGAAGTATTTATAATAATATTTGAAAAATGTCAATTTTGATCCCAAACTTGAAGGGTGTAGCAATTTTATCTTAAAACAGCCAATTTCATCAAATTGAACTTTAAACTTTGATAAAGGTTACACATGTCATGTTAAATTGAACTAGAACCAATTTTGTATTTAACGAATATAAATTATTTGACTTTGAAATTAATAAAGGTTATTTTTATATATAAAAAAAAAAGTTAGAGTAGGGTTATCATTGAAATGTGTGAGATTTTGAAATTTTTAATTGAATTATTAATTCTGGGTATTTTGTATTGTTTTTTTTTTTTCTCTCGCTGGACTTTCAACATGTGTGTTAAGAAAACTCGTAAGATATTAAATTTAAGCAGATGGTCACAATAGATTGAACTATTTCCCCTTTTTATAAAATTCATTAGCCATGACCCCCTTCGACCAATGGTTGACTTAGACATAATTTATCATATTAATGTATATATCATCGATCAAATTATATTTTTAATAGTTTAATGCATAGTATACGATCTTTGCCCTAAAATATGCCAAGTCATTCTTCATTGGTTACACAATTTTTGTCATGGTCATTTATGTTATCAATCATCACAAAGCGAACAAATTTAGTGGTTATATTAAAGGTATGTTTGGAATGAATTTTTAAGTATTTAATTTAAAAAATAAATTCTTTTAGAAAAAAATTAGAGTGTTTAACAACCACTCAAAATTAAAAAGTGTATTTCTAACTGTTTTTATAAAAAAAATTTAAATAAAAATGAATATTTTGAAAAACATTTCTTTCTCAAATTAATCCAGACGAATTTGGCCCTAGTATAATACGTCATACCATCATGAAATACTAAATTTTTGGAATCCCAAATTAAGTTCTCGAATTCGTGTCATTTTGTGATTCCCTAAGCTCACTACTCTATCTTCACAATTCCCAAGAAAACTATGAACGGTTTACTGTTCCATTATTAAAGTCCATCACCATATACTTATTTCTCAATCATCCTTTTACTTTTATGTGTCATCCCTATCAAATTTAATAGTTTTAAAAATATTATTATTTTTTCTCCTCATATTTAAAATTTGCTCAATTTCGATTAACTTAAAAAAATTATAATATTTTTCAAAAAATTCATACTCATTTAAATATTTTTTATAAAAAATAAAATAAAATAAAGATACTAATAAGTTTTAAAATCCATTTTGAATTGTTGTCAAACATTTGTATTATTTTCAAAATGACTTGTTTTTTTAAATTAGATACTCGAATACTTAGTTTATGTACTTTTAATAAATCTTAAGTTTAGTCTTTAAAACTAATAACTTATAGATTATTTCTTAACATTTTGTTGTTATCTTTAACATGTTTATTTATTTTCTTGTTTGAAAATTATTATTATTAAAACTATTTTGTAAGAACTAATTTTGAAAAAGTAAATTTAAGATTTATTTGAAAATACATTAAAAGACATTTTGATCAAATTAATATGTAAATATTATTTATTTAGTAATTTTTCTTTTTTA
The DNA here is from genome assembly GCA_031780015.1 of Citrullus colocynthis. Classification (NCBI taxonomy): domain Eukaryota; kingdom Viridiplantae; phylum Streptophyta; class Magnoliopsida; order Cucurbitales; family Cucurbitaceae; genus Citrullus; species Citrullus colocynthis. The sequence goes on from QLSR01000031.1 coordinate 674,683, forward strand.
GATTCATGGTTCAAAGCAAAAGGTGAAAGTGGCATAATTAGTATTATTTTAACATTTTGTTTTGGGACATCTTTTCCCTCGTCCCGTTATCCTTTGTCTGCCAGATTCCTTTTTTATTTTTTTTTTCAATCATAAAAAGATATTCTCTGTTTTTTATCTTATTTTTATTTATTAACTTGAAATATACATGGTAATATTGTTTAAAATGGAAATTAGTTGAAAATTGACCAAATATATATTATTTTGTTTCTCTTAACTTGGTTAGTCTGATTAGATTGCCTAATTTAGATCCGACATTAATTTTTGTTGTCATTTTCATTTCTTTACTTCGATTTAATTGATAAATTTAGAAATATAATAACAAACACGTAACCTTCTCCATTTTTTTTTTAAATTAGAGTATTTCGCATAATTTAAAGAAATTAACTTCTTTAATTTTATTAAATAGTGGAAATGTCACCTAATTTCGTATTATTCTACTACGACAACTACAAATATAAGAAACATTATGTTTGCTTAGTAATTTGAAATTACTCAATTTAGTAACACTTTTTTTAAAAAAAAAAATTATAAAAGGTGACACAATAACCCTTAATTCATGGAACATATAGTTGTTTGTCCCCTCTTGTAATGCAACATTTTTCACTTATAGGTTATATTATTTTTATTGTTAAGAAAACGGGAAAAAATCATTGGATGGGTTTAGCAACGAGTCTAGCATAATTATTGTCAAACTAAACATAGCACAATTGACATACGAGTGTATTTGTAGCCACGGAGTATGTGGTTTGAATCCCCTACCTCCAATTGTACTTAAATAAGAAGTCTAGCATAATATTAAGACATATTATCAAAGTAACTAATTCTTTTTAGAATAAATTAAAGAGATTGTGTATATATTAAATCTGGCCTTTGTTTCACTAGTCTGAATATGGTTGTCAATATGATAAGTATAGTCCAACTGATTAAGATATTATAACTTTGAACAAAAGACAATGAGTTTGAATCCTCCCTCCAATATGTCGTTAAACTTTAAAAATTACATGTGTGCTAGGCAAGAGGATTTCAAATTACAAATTCCATCGCAGTAGGACATGTATTTCTATTAACATGAAATTCATAGGTAATGGTTGGTTTAGGGTTTGTCTCTCCTTGTTATACAAAATATGATTGGTGGTTTTTAATATTAATAAGGAAAAAAATTAGTACTACAATGAATACTCCTTCCATTCGTTATCTGTCAATCACGCAAATTTCATTTTAAAAATAAGATGGGTTCACCTATATAATTTAAATGGAAGTAAAGAGAGATACCTACAAAACTATAACAGTATGAAGTTAATTCGAAATGATTAATATAATATCCTCAACCAATATGAGCATAAATCAACTAATATAAAATAGGAAAAGATATTTCTTTGGTTCCTAGGCTTTGAATCTAGTTTCTATCTAGTCCATAGATTTCAAAATATTGCACTTTTATTCTTTAAGTTTTGAGTTTAGTTTCAATTTAATTCATAGATTGCAAAACATTACAATTTTTCTTTTGAAATTTGAGTTTATTTCAATTCAGTCCCTAAATTTCAAACTTTACACTTTTAACCCTGATTCTTCGTTAAATACTCACTTTTCATCTTTAGTATTAATGTTTATTGATTAATTTAAAAGAATTATAAGAATTATAATTAATAAGTTTTATATTTTTCATCACTATTAAAATTAAATTTCAAACTTCACTTTAGAATTATTTTAAATTAATTAATAGACATTAACTTCAAAGACTAAAAGTGAGTATTTAGTCAACAATCAAGGTTAAAAGTGTAAATCTTGAAACTTGGAAACCAAATTGAAACAAAACTCAAATCTCAAGAGTAAAATCATAGCATTTTAAAACGAATGTATTCAATTTAAATTAAATTCAAATCTTTTAGTATTAGAAGTGTTACTTTTGAAAACCAAATTAGTAACTAAACACAAAACTTTGGAACAAAAAAAGTTTTTTTTTACCTATATATATATATTAAAGTTGGAGTTTCGAATGTTCAGTTAAAAAAAGGCAAATTGCAAAAATTACCCCTAAAGTATGGTAGTTGCAATTATACCCTCAAACTTTCAACTTTAAAAATCAAACCATCAAAATTATATAAATGCCAAAATTGGGTCAAACTAGACCTTCAAACTTACATAATTGTATAAATAGTAACATTTTTATAAGTTTAAGAGTTTAATTTTTATCATTTGTGGGTCAAATTTCTTCCATTATTGTAAGTTTGAGGGTCTGATTTTAACAATTGTAGGACTTTACGGACTCAATTTATACAATTTAAAGTGTATAGGTTTAATTGCAACTACTGCTATCCTTGGAGTGGTTTTTGTAATTTGTAAAAAAAAAAAAAAAAAA
>QLSR01000031.1:677362-688334 GCA_031780015.1 Citrullus colocynthis
AAAAAAAAAAAAAAAAAAAGTGTGGTTTGCACGAGTATTTATGAAAATGCGGCTTGGGTGTAAAAAAATGAATTCTTTTCTGAAAAGGGAAGGGCCTTAACTGCCTCTATTATTACACAAATTGGGGTTTTCTTTTTACATGGGCCCTACGAACGGCCCGTTTAATGGGCCAAATTCCTTCTTTATCTTCTGCCAATCAACCTTCTTCAAAGTCGTTGCTTTGAATGGACTAATTACCAAACAAGATATAAGATGGAAACAATAACAAATATGGTAATCAAACTTAAAGAATTAATGAATACATCATAATGTAAAATGATTTGCAAATATAATAAAATTTAGATTTAATTTTGTGAATCTATTAATGATAGACCATATTCGTTTAGAGAAACTCACACCGTGTGGTGCTTGGCCATCTATACTCCGACGATCAAGTCAGTATTCGTTTAGTGAGCTAAAGAGTATAAAATTTTGTGATGTATTTCAATGTACCTTAAACGCCTCAAGCCCTTTGATTATATAGAAAGTTGCTTTCATAATGGTCAATTGACTAATTAATTTCTCAAATAATTAATTTATTCGTTGCTCATTTAATTTAGCCATTACAACCATTACTAACTTAATTTAACCGTTACGAACATTACTAAATTACTAAGTTATTAAATTATTTTGGAATGCCTATTGGTTGTTGGAGTGTTGGTGGTCAAACACCACACTAATGGGAGTTTCTCTATTTTAGAGGGGATTTGTTTGATTCTCTTCCGAAAATTACAAATTAACTATTGCTACCAAATTTTGGCATCAACAATTATTATTCTTAGAAGTGCTACTCATTGTAAATACCCAAATAACTTTACATTACCATTTTAATCTCAAAACTTTTACGTAGATATCTACTTGGTCCTTTATCTTTAAATTTTTTTCTTTTGAAAAAAAAAGTTTATATTTATTTAATTTTTTAATATTAAAAATTGTCTTTAAATTTTCTATTTTTGTGTCCAACATGTTCCTAACATCTGTAATATATTAAATGGTGAGAATCTTGGAAATACTTTTTTAGGACACTCTCGTCCATTCTTTATTTTACTTATTTACATAATATGACATTATTGATTAAATATAAATACTAAATTAATTAATTAATCCATAATTATCAATTATAAATATATAATTAATATGGTAATGTTGGGATATAAAAAGTTTTTTTCTCACTTAAAAAAGTTTAACTTTTACTTCAATTATAATTAATATTGAAATTTTAAAAGTTGTAGAATTCGAAAAGTTTTTGTACTCTCTACTTCAACTATTATAAAAAGGATGTTTTCTTCGACATTTTTCACCAACACTACACTTAAGTTTCATTCTTGCTCCATTTTTTCTCTCAAATCATTGCTCTTAAAACATTTTCAATTTTCGAAACATCTCAAGATGCTGGTGTTATATTCAAGTTGCAAGATATGCATGTGTCGAATCAAGATCTTGATTTATAATTTTTTTTTTTTTTATTTAGTGGATGGATTATAGGCTTTGTTACTTAACTTTACAATTTCACTTTGATGCATGAAGTTGAATATTAGTGGTTGTCTAACAAGTAAATTTTCTTTTTTGTATTGTTTTTTTGGAATCAATGTATTGTTATTTTACTTAAAATGAAATCCTTCATAATAACAAAATAAAAAAACAAGAAATACACATGTTTTTTTTTAATTGAAACATTTAAACTATAAAATGTAACATGATTTTTCGAGAGAAAATGGTAAAAAATAATTAATAGAAATTTGATACATTTATAGAATTTTTTTAAATAATACATTTATAGAGGTTAAGTGAATGGACTATGAAAACAATACCTCTACATAAATTATTCTAAAATTACAATTTTTTTAATTATATTTAGTTATAAAAAATAAAAATTTTGGAAATTTCAAAAGTTTCATAATTTTTTTTTATTAACTTCGATTCTAAATATGTTGATTCTATTTATTTTTGCAACAATTTGAAAGTTGTGTAGTAAGAAACTAAAAAAAAAGGTTTAAACATATGTTAATTAAGACTTTTGATGAAGAGTAAATGATAAAATATTGACAAATTAAAAATACATAAACTAATTTAGATATCATTTCTATCATTATTAAAAATGCATAACTATTTATATAAAAAAATAAAATTAATGAAAACATTTGCCCATTTTAGAATTTTAACTTAGTTTTAATTTAATATTAGGTAGTTTTACTGTTATATTTTGTACGAATACACTTTTTATTGGTTTATTATCAGTTTATAAATTTTTATTATAATCTTTTGTTAAATTTTATAAATTTTAATTTTCAATCCTCATTATTTGATTATCAAACTTTATTGACTTTAATTTATCTAAATTATTAGTACCTTCTAAATAATGTAAATAATTTGCCCAACTTTATGTATGTTCTCTCCCAATTACATTGTTTAAGTTTTCCCCCATTTTGTTCATTTCTTTTTAAGCATAAAAGATTTATTTGAGTTTCTTTATTAATAAAATATTGAGTACTAACTTATAATTACACTTTTATTTTTTAAACTTATTTAACTACTAAAATTTTATTATTAATTATAATTAAGAGAATGGTAAAATGGAAGAATATGAAATTCAAAGTTTTATTAATTAATTTATAAAATAATTATAAAATTTATGATATCACATTTGAAATTTCAATTTTTCAAAAATTTATTTATTTGAAATATTTAAAAGAGATGTTTTCAAAACTAGAAAAACGGTTGAAAATAATTATAAATATAGCAAAATTTTACTTTCTATCTGTGATAGACTGCGATAGACTCAAATAAACATCTATCACTTTACATGGATAGATGTCTAGTTGGGTTTATCGCAGTCTATCACAAATAGAAAATTAAATTTAGATATATTTATAAATAGTTTGAGATTTTTTCAATTTGTAATAATTTTTCTAGAATATTAACTATATTTATCTAAGTCTAAAGTGAAATTTGATAAACCAACAAATTTAGAGGTTAAAATTGAATTTTCCTCCCCTAATTCTCAAATTGCCCCACTAACCATGTTTAGCTTTTAATTCCTATCTATCTTTCTTTCTTTTAACATAGATTTTAATTCCTACCCATCAACTTTTGTTTCGTTCAGTAGATAATAAAATGGAAAATTATTTTAAATAGGAAAGTTAATGAAAATATTTATAACTAATAATAAAATATACAGTCTATCTGTGATAGACCGCAATAGCTATTATCTGTGTCTATCTGTGTATATTGTAATACAGATAGTAGTCTATCACGGTCCATCGCAGATAGATAGTGAAATTTTGCTATATTTATAAATATTTTGATTATTTTTGCTATGTTTGAAAAAAGTCCTAATAAAATTGTGTTAACTATATTCTTTAAACGTGTAATTGTTATCCTGTTGACGTCTAGTTTTTCAATGTCAAATGTAATTTAGTTGATTCTAGAGTTGAATTGTGGTAAAAATTGTTACTAATTATAGGTAAAATTGAAATTTCTGTCTAATTTTCAAATTGTCCCAGGACCATTCTTAGCATTTAATTCTTATCCATCAAATTTTGTTTTGTAGATGATAAATTTGTCTCAACTATATTGTTTAGATGTGGCCCTAAATTGTTGATGTCAAATGTATAATTTAATTGGCTATAGAGCTTATAAATTCTATGGTAAAAATTGATATAATGGTACAAAGTTGGAGTTAGAAATTGAATTTTTTTTCCCCCTAATTCTCAATTATCATTTTTTGCTTTTAATTCCTATCATATTTGAATTTTGATTTCTTTTGAAAATCAAATTGTTTAGGCTATATTCTTTAGTCCTGTAATTGTCGTCTGGTTGGTCCTAGATTTTTCATGTTAAATGTAATATAATGGGTTAGTAAGGCCTGTAAATTTGCTATCCCATCATTCAAAATTGAACGTATTCATTGTGTACCGATTGCATTTCCCAAGTGGTTTTTTTATGTCCATTTAAAAGTATTATCATGTTTATTACCCTAAAAATATAATTAGGTAATGTGAAAAGTGAGCCCTATTTGATTATGTTTGTTGTTGTTTACCTCTGTTCTATAGTCCTAATGAAACTTGGGGCTCACTACCAAGTCTATTTCAACAAAGGCCAATTTGATTGTAGAGCAAAGGGTGATCAATCCGATTGCGTTTGAAAATTATGTGAGACCCACTAGTTTTTTCATACTTTTGAATAGTTTTTCAATTTTTGCCCTCAAATATCATTACCGTTACACTAGGAGAATTATGAACTTGTTACAATTATTATTACTGTTACAAATACTGTTACAGATTAACCCTAAACGAAAATGATATCAGTAAGATTATGTTATTCAATCAACCATAATTGTAAAGTAAATAATCTCAATCGCAATCAGATTACACTTGCAAATTGCTTACGTAAATGTGATAAAAAACAATCTAATTACGTTTGCAATTGAGGTTCATTGCGATTGATTCATCAATTATATTCCATTAAAATTACACCAATTTTAATTACAAATTGGTAAATATTGCCAAAGTTCAATTGGCCAAGTTAATAGTATGTCTTCATTTAGGTGTAGGTTGGAATCTTATGTTCTCGAGAGTACATTTTCTTAATTTAATATTGTATTAGAAAATGGTGATATATATATATATATTAAAGCATTCACGTGGAACAGAACTTTAATTTATTGAATCAGTGAACTAATCAATCGAATCAATCATTTTTAAAAATTCTAACTCAACCTTTTGCGAATCGAGTTGGATTGTTCGAGTTTTTTAGGTTGTCAATTATTTAAACGCCCCATATGATTGAAAGTAATCAAATTGTTGGCCCTAAATCAAACGCACCAATTACACTTCAAAAGTGATTTATTAGGTCAACTTAAGCCTTTAAAGTTCAGTCAGCCAAGTTGATATGAACGGATGAACCTCAATCATACAATATGAACAATAAGGAGTCATTTATGCTGTCCAAGTTTACACTAACCAAAGAAGAAAAATTATGTGAAGTCATGTGAAATTTATGAAGAATCAAACTATATTTATGGAACAAAGAGTTCAAGTGGGGGTTCATAACTCAAAGATGGTTACAAAATGATGGGTTGCTGATTGAAAAAATATTTTTTTCGAATTTATTGTATTAATTAAATGTAATTTTAGTCTTTAAATCATTTTATTAGTTTTATATTACATTTAGATCATGGCTGATAATGGTCAATAATTATTGAGTGTTACAACTCTTTGAGTGCCTAGGGTTAGATTTTGAGGCCTATATAATGCTATATAATTGTTCACAAAAGGAGAGATGGAAGAGACTTGGAAAATGTAGAAAAAAAAACAGCCTTGGAGCTTTCTTGTGGCCTTGTGCTATGTTTCTTTTGCAATTCTTTAGTGTTTAGATTGTATGCCCAGAATCTTGCTTGTGGAGTGATTCGAAATCAAGGGTCGATGGGAGTATCAAGGTTTGTTCGATCCGTGATTTTGCTGATCGTCTAAGTAATCTGTCGTCTAGCCATTCTTAGGGATTGAGATCATCTTGATTTGGGGTGTTTTAGTTTGAGATTTAAAGGTCTTGTTTGTCGACAAGGTTGTTAGATTCAAGTTCTTGAGTGTTACTTATCACAAGTTAACAATATCTCTTTATTTAGATGTAGGTTTGAATCTTATCTTCCACTCTATATTTATAATTTAATATTGTATCAGAATAATCACACTGTTGATTTAAAATAGTATAGATGTTAAAAAGTTCACAATTAATGTTTCATATGTCAAAAGACTCTAACTTAATAAAACAATAATTATTTTAACAAATATGAGAAAAACCTTGAGGATTTACGACCATTTTGTATATTTACCCATTCTTTTAGTTACGTAAGTGTGATAAATTATATATTTAATAGTTTTTTTAATATGACATTTCCCTTGACATTCACATCTAGGAAAATAAATTTAATAAGACACTAATTATATTATTCTAAATAGTTGATGGTTTAACTCCTATCAAATTAGATTTTTTTCTTTATCAACAAAATATATTGGAAAATTTAATCTTATAATTTTAGGTTGAGTCGGATCAGGTCATCCATTTTGGTAAAGGACCTTGTGTTTTAGGTGGGGCAAGTTGGCTACTGGCTGAACAACATTGGCAAAGTGAAACCACTCATGGTTGAGTGAGTAGCGAACAAGGGTAGCGCGGTGAGCAAATCTATGCCTATGCTAATGTTGAACGACACTAAATGATGACAATATTACTATTGAGAGACTAGGAGAAAATGAGAGAATCTCATATTGCCAGAGAGAGAATTGGAGGGGTTGGAGTAAAATAGAAAAATAAAGGAATAAAAAAAAAAAAAACTCTAAGGAGAGCACGCGCATTACAACTGTCCAAATTCAATTTTATATCAAATAGATTTGTTTAAAAAAAAAAATTAAAATTAAACATGCATATCATACACTTAATAAACACAATGAAAATTTAAAATTCTATTTTTTTGAGTAGAATAACTATTAAGATGGAGACAAACCTTGGACCTGTAGGGAGAGTAAAGTAATGTGAATGAGTATATTATCTTCACTTTAGCTTCCAAATCTATTAAGTATTCTTAAAAGTTTGACTACATGTTCGATTACAAAATTAAAGTTAAAAAAATATATATAAATAAATAAATAACTAAACCTATCTGAAAACCAAATTTTGAATATTGAAAAACCTTAGGTAAGGATTGGGCAAAAATCAAAGCTCATAGAGCGCAAATCCGAATCCATTTTCAGCTCAATAAAGTTGAAATTTTGATCATAAATATCAAAAAAATCCCACAAAGAAAGTATTCATCAAGGGGATCAAACTTCAGGATGCACAGGATGCCGCATCTTCTGCAACAAATTCATCCCCAATCCCACCTTTCGCCACTGAAACTCTCATCTTCCTTAACATCTTCATCATTTCCCTCTCAATTTCAAGCTTCACGCCCATGGTTTTACTCCCCAAGTTCTGTAACCCTTCTTCGTCCACGTCCGGTGATGAGAGGCGCAACCATACAATGTATGGCCAATTCACGGAGGGTTAAAATGGTGGCCAAGCAGATTCAGAGGGAGCTTTCCGATATGCTTCTTACTGATAAGGTGTTACAGTACGCCATTCTTCCTGAGGCTTCTTTGGGAGCTGATAAGTATCTCTCTTCTCTCACCACCATCACCGATGTTGAAGTCTCTGCCGACTTGCAGGTATTTTGAGAGATTGTTCTAATTGAAGAGCAGGGTTGGGTTACTTTTTGTTTTTTCTTTTGTGCTTTGTTGCCATGAAATTGTAGTTAACATTTGTGGAACTGGGGAAGAATTGAAGCGAATGGCTAAATCCTAAAGGGTGATTGTTATACTTGAACTGGATAGTAAATGTTGTATTTGTTGAAGAAAAGGGATTCTTTCAAGTTTTGACTTCTTAAATTGCTACACAACTCAATTATTGGTTTGGTTGTATCTTGGATTCTGTGTATAGTGTAGTTTAGCCACTGGGAAATGATTAGGAGGCTTCAGAAGCCCGTTTGCAAATGTTTGGTTGAAGACATTTTTGACATTGTTATCTTTGGGGCACAAATGAAGGAGTATTCAAAATTTTAACTCGAGGATTAGACTGTTGGGGTCGTATTGAAATTGAAGAGAAGAAACACAGATACTTTAGTTTGGCTAGCGTGTCTGTGTCGGACACTAGGACACTCCGACTCTTGTTGGACACGGATCAGATACTTGTTAGTGCAACAAATCTGTTAGGCATACATAGAATACTTGTCAAGACTAAAAAGACACGTATATGACTTCCAATCTTGCCTTGAAAACAGTTTCCACGCTCTCCATTACTTGATTGAGTCGATGTCAAATGCAACATAGAGACTATTTCTTAAACGAGTGAACATATATACCCTTTTATTGTTGTGAAAATTTGAGTACTATGAAGGTCAGACCTTATTTTTTGCCATTTAACTCTTCACCATTCCTGAGTTATCAGTCCGTTTGTTATTTAAATTTTACAATTTAGGTACCATGTGGATGTGATGTGAATATGTTAATCTCAACTTAAACTCACCTGGAACAAAAAATAAATAGCTTTCCTATTCATTTTGGTGTATATGTTGGCCACGTTCCCTGATGCTTCAGCTGATGAGTAATGGTTGTTCACTATTATATGATTACGAACAAACAGGTGGTTAAAGTATACGTATCGGTCTTTGGTGATGAAAGAGGAAAGGATGTTGCTATTGCCGGGTTGAAGTCTAAGGCTAAGTATGTTCGAAGTGTATTGGGAAAACGAATGAAGCTTCGCCTAACTCCTGAGATTCGATTTATAGAAGATGAATCTTTTGAGAGAGGAAGCAGGGTCAGTAACAAACTAACATTTTATGCTCTTGCTTACATAGTTTTTCTTGCTCTGGCCGGAGGCCAGTTTCGATTACTTTTAAGAATGGCTTCCACCAGATGTTTTCATCTCATATTCATCACTGTTTCCGAATGCATGTGGTTGGGCGTTCCAAACTTCAGCTTTATCTTCTATTTCCTATTGAAATATTCCTGGGAACTGGGAAGCTCCAGAAATAATCAATTCTTTGACTGCTGTTTCTTACAACAAATACTTGGAAATAACAAATTTACCAGTGACAAAAAGAGATGGTTTTGTGAGAGCAGTGGGTCATCGTAGTAATAAGGACTCTAGATGTTGGAGCTCCAAGGTTCTGGGTTTAAGTTTCTAGCCATAGAACTTAAAAGTGTAATTTTTGTTGTCTTGGAAGTTGACCATTGGGTGGGCAGAGTAGCTCAGGAATAGTGAATTTGGGCCAGAAGCATAATGCAATTAGTGTGAAACATACTTGTTATTTCTTATTTAAAAAAGAAAAAAAAAAAGCATAATGCAATGAGTGAAGGCGTCTCGGTACTTCAGTAGTTCGGTTATCGAGAGAGAGAACAAGATTATGAAGAGTACCAATTGTGGAATAGTTTGACTGTTAAAAAGTACTCAAACACTCTTATGCTTTGGTTAGAACTTATACACTTCTTGTGTGGAATCGATATTCCTGTTTGAAACTCATCCAGTCAATGCCTGTTGCAAATATTCAAGTTTTCACATCCCTATAATTTAACTGGAAGATTACTTCAAGGTTCTTTCCCGTACTAATTTGGTTTGAGCTTTCCCAGGTAATTGCCATATTGGATCGGATCAAGGATAAAAAGAAGGATACCGATGATGAAGAATTCGAGCCATCTGAACTATCTGATACTCTTGAAGACGACAGGGACTGGAAAGGTGATGATGCTGATGAAGACATAATATATGTACAATAGGTTACTCCATTGCTTGTCCAACTTATGCTCGTCTGTGCTGAGGCATCAATTTGTTCTTGCAGGTTCGTCATCTTTCGAGTTTCAGCAACAAATCTACTACCTCTATCCTTGTTGTTATCTTAGTTTTTTTTTTTACTTATGAAATATATTAAATTGATTTTGCCAAGATGCTTCTTATGTCTGCAATTCATGATTTCAAGTTATATAGCCAATCATCCATCTGGTTTAATTTCATTCTTGAAAACTTTGGGGTTCTAGGTTGAAGTGATATGGCATGTTAGTGCCCATTAAGGGTGAGTTTGGCCATCCACTTGATAGGAATGCTATTAGGAAATAATTAGACTACTTAAGGGCATAATAACAATTAGTTAGAGAAGTTGTTATGGTAGCTTGTTATTGTTGTGAAATCTCACAAACCCACCAAATCACTGATTGATTGTCTAAAACAGTTAAACACATTCCAGTTAATCACATTAAACCATACCATTCCAAATATCTAAATCAAGTGAGAGGAGTAGAGAGAGAACACAAATATTTATAGTGGTTCGACCAATGAGGTGCAAGGTGAACAATTCTTCTATTAACTTGAATTCTTCAAGAACAAAATACAATTCAAAAGGGAAGAAGATAAAGAAATCAATACTCAGCAACTCTCACACAAAATCCAGAAATTACCCACCGACCGAAAACCAGCCAAAGAAGATTTTCATAACAGTTAAATAATCACCCACGATCTCCCCTTTCGTGCACATCAAAAACGGTTCCCATCCCTCTGTTTATTGAAGAGGGAGAAAATAAAGATTATGCTAATTCAAGTTTTGGGCTTTCATAAATCATAAGCTTGTACACATATAGTTGAGCTTAAACAAATAAAAAGCCCAACCCAGAACTTAAAAATAAAACTGAGAGAATATGCTTGAGTCAAAACCACGAAGTCAACAGTTATAAATAGAACGTAGGAAAGACACACAATAGTTTAGTTTAGTGAGTGATTTAGGACTTGAGGGATCTCAAAATTGGGAGGGTCAAAGTACCTCGAACACTTGTTTATCTTGTTGTTTGTCAATATATTTGGGTTCTATCACCGCCCAGTTTAAGCAGTTTATTAAAAGATTTATTATTCCACCAAAAAGATTTCTATATTTAAGAGAAAAAACTGTTTCTTCAAGTAAAAACCAAAACCAAAACCAAAACCAATTTAATCCATTTTTTCATCTCTAGAAAAAAAAAAATGTTGATTCTTTTTGTTCAACTTTATCTAAAACTGGAACAAAGCAAAAGGAAAAGTTGTATTAAACAAATTAAACTTTTAAGAACAAAAAGTGAAAAAATGACAATTTTGGTGTGCTCAACTTTTATCTTGGATGATATAATTTTGAGGCCTCAATTGTTATTTGCAGAGCAGAAGTCAAAGTAAAGATGCTTCAACCACCATGAAGTCAGAATGATGTTCCTCAAAGATTCTCCACTATACCATCCAAAGTCTATTATCCTTAAAGATGGTAGACAGAAATTGCTTGGTTTCTCTTCTGATTCAATTGTTTGTAGTTGCATAGAGATAATATCATATACATATTCTAATTTCTAGTCGAACTAAGATGTCGAGAAAAAAAAAAAAAAAAAAAAAA
>QLSR01000031.1:689960-732709 GCA_031780015.1 Citrullus colocynthis
ATAAAGTTTAAAAAAAAACCCAAAATTACAGAAGCAAAATGTCCTTGAAATGGAGGGAAAATGAATTTTTCTCCGACCCAACATCTCGATGTTTCGATATTTCGAGATGTGGCCCGAATTTTAACACCATTTAAAAATAATGTATAAAATAAAGTTTAAAATGTCGATATCGATAAAAATATCAATATCTTAATTTTATAAAAATATTGATGAAAATATCAATAAAATGTTAATGTAAGTTGATATTTTTTAAAAAAATCATAAAAAACTAAATTTAAATTAGTAAATAGACATTTTATAATTTTTAAACAACTTTAACACGTCTATTGTATATACACCCTAGTGTAGTTTTATTGCTTATATTTATGGTAAAAATATTGATTCATCCCTTAAGTCAATATCGAACTTTATAGAAACGTTAAAATATCGATGTAAATATCATAATACTACAGTATGAACTATCTGTGAAGTTTCATAGTTTAATAATTATTTGGGTCTTGTTAGTGACAATTTTCTTTTTCGTTTTTCATTTTTTTAATTTATGTTTGTTTCATAACCATTTTCAATTATTGTTTTCAATTTTCTTTTTTAAGAAATAATGTTGAATTAAATCAATTCTATTATTAAAGAAACAGCAGCTACTCTTGGGTTTTTGTTTTTTTTTTCCCTTCAAAATTATAGGTTTTTTTTTAAACTTTATTTAAATTTTTTAAAGATATACCTTGTTTTTTTTTTAAATTTTTTTCACTCCATTAGTTTCCTAATCAATATATATTTATATATGTGATATAGTTTTTTTAATACAATAAAATTTATTTGAAGATCCAAAAAAGAAACCTTTTAATTCTTAACATATACTGCATTAGTATATCAGATGAATTATACTTACTTTAACACTAATAAATATAAGTAGACTTCTAAAGATAATGAAGCTTTTTAAAAACTGTTTTATTTATTGTTTTAATACTATTTTGGTCTCTGTATTTTTTTTGTCAATTTACATTTGGTTTTGTTCATTTTGGTTGCTTTACTTTCTAAATGTTCATTTTTGTTCTTATACTTTCAAATGTTCATTTTCGTACTTAGTTAGACTTTCGACTTGGTTTCGATTATATAAAAACAATCTTAATAAGTTTATAATTGAATCAAATTATTATCTTACCTATATAAACAAATGGTTATTTGCTCTTGTTGAGCGGTGCTCTAAACAACTGAGCTACAAGAGCTTGTTGATTTATTAGGTTATTTTTTATTAGTTAATTTAACTTAGTTGTTATTTAAAAATATTTTCTAGGGATTGTTTATGAATTATATAGTAGTTAATCTCCGATGTTAGAGACCAAAAGTTATTTTATAGCGATCATTTTAAACATTTTTATATAAATTATGAATCAAAATATTCATTTCCTAGTGTAGAAACTACATTTATGTTTTTTTTTTTCTTTATTTGGAAAAAAAAGTAGTTTTTGTTTGATGAAGATTTCCTTATCAAACCTTTTTAAAATAAATTAATTTGAAATAGTGAAATCATGAGGATTAAATTAAGAATTTAACAAGAAAGTAGTTCCTTTTAACTTTGACATTGTCTTAAAATTTTTAAAAATATCTAAGTTCTTAAATTTTTAATTGTGTCCCTGTAAGTTTTTTAACTTTAGTATATCATAAGTCCCATGACAAATTTAAAATAAAGAAATTGTTTTAAATGGTACATTCTATTTGAGATAGACCACGATAGATCTAGATAAACATATATCAGTGTTTATCGCTAAAATGATAGATGTCTATCTAGGTCTATCACGGTCCATCATAGATAGAAAGTAAAATTTTGCTATATTTGTAATTATTTCAACAAGTTTTCCATATGTGGAAACATCCATTTAAAATATGTTAAAACTAAATTAATCTATCATATATAAATTTTTATTTTATGTCTAATGAAATTATACATTTTCAATCACTTCTAGTAGATCCATGATTTTTAAAAATACATAAAACTCAATGACTATATTCGTTATTTGAAAGTTTAAGGGTGATATATATAAACCAAAACCTCAAATTTTAGGGACTAAATTTGTAATTTAACCTTTAATTTATAAGCTTTAAAATATACAAATACATTAAAGGGCACAAAATCACAATTAAAAAACCAAAGTAACCTTTAATTTATTATAGGGACGTTTTCAAATATAGAAAAACTGTTGAAAATAATTACAAATATAGCAAATTTTTGCTTTCTATCTGTAATAACCGCAATAGACTCAGATAGACATCTATCACTTTACCAAATAGACACATATAGATGTCTATCTAGATCTATCTGGATCTATCGCAGTCTATTAGAAAGTAAAATTTTGTTATATTTGTAAATAGTTTAATATTTTTTTCTATTTATAATAATTTTCCTAAATTATACCTAGTCTATAGATTTTAAAAGGTTTTGTTGATACAAATTTTAGCAAAGAAAGACGCATTTGACCTTCATATGACGACAATAGTAAATCTGTAATTTGGGAAGAGAGGACTTGCAACAACAACAAAAAAAAATAAATAAATAAATAAAAAATAAAAACTTTGATGCCAAAGTCAGAGATCAAAATTGTAGAATAGAGAAAAAGCGAAAGTTTTAATTACTCATATGGAGTCATCACAATGGTTTATTTGTAAGGGATTTGATTTAGGGTTTAACTTAATCCTCCTAGAATTAGGATATCAGGTTTTGATGATCTCAAGCAAGGTAGATCAAATCTTATCTTATTTTATCTCACATTTATCTTTATTTTTTACTTCATTTTGCTGAATCGAAATTCACCCATTGTTGCACTTTTATCCCTAAGTTTTTTAAGTTAGTTTTCTTTTGGTCCTTAATTTTCTAAGTGTTACATTTTTTATCTTTGAGTTTTAAGTTTAGTTTGTAATTTACCCTTGAAATAATTATGATATGAATTTTTTAAAAAATTAATTATAATAAAAATTTTGAAACTTAAAATAAGGGGGGAAATATATTTTGGTCATTAGGTTGTGGGTCTAGTTTCTATTTGGTCTACAGGTTTCAAAATGTTACTTTTTTAGTATGTAAATTTTGTGTTTAAATTCAATTCAGTCCCTAAGTTTCAAAGTATTACAATTTTACCCTTGAACCTTGTGTTTTTGTTTAAATCTGGTCTCTAAGTTTCAAGATTTTACTTTTAACATCATTTTTTCACTGAATACTCACTAGCGGTCTTAAGGTAAATTTTTATTAATTAATTTTTTAAAAATAATAATATATTTAAGATAATTGTTTTAAATAGCAAAATTACTGAAACTATTCTCAAATATAACAAAATGTCGCAACTTATTAGTGATAAACAATGATAGATATCTACCAATATCTATTAGTAATATATGATAATTTATTATATTTATAAATAATTTTTTATTTTGTTATATTTGAAAAAAAAAAGAAACCTTTATATTTAATAAAGCTTTGCTATTTTAATGAAAAATGGAAGTTAAAAAGGAAACAACGTAAAGGATATCTTTTTCCTACAATTTATGTTTTTGACACATTTTAAACCATTTTTACAAATTCAACTAGAAATTGCATACTGTTTTATTACAAAAAGAAAAATACCAAAACGATATAGAAATTAAAAACACAAAAATGCTTTCGTTGAGAGTCGAACTCAAGACCTCCCGCTTACTAAACGGGTGCTCTAACCAACTGAGCTACGAGAGCAATTTATGATGAGTTTTTAAATACTTCATATTCTTTTTGTAAAAAAAAAATTTAATTTTAAGATTTAGTTATTTCAAGTAACTATGTACATTTTCATATATAAAATTTACCTAATTCTTAAAAATAAATGTAATCACTTCATTTATTTGTTTGTTTGTGTTAGTATTAACTTTGGTAAAAAAAAAATCATTTTTCATCTTTGAACTCCATCTAATTTTATAACAATTTAATCATGATATTTTAATAGGTAACAATTTATTCTCTAATATTACAAATTTGTAATAATTTAATTTTTAATATATAAAATCCACCACAATTAAATATCAATTTTTATTATCGTTTTTTTCATTATTATTTTTTTCCTCTTTTCATAGCATCTCTTTTCACCCCTTTGGATATCTAGTGCCAAATCGTAGATTGTTTTCTTATTTTGTTGATAATCAAGTTGGTTATCTTTGTGGTATTTAACGATTTAGACTTTGTAGCTTGTGAACCTATTCAATTTATAATTAGTTTATTTATCTATTCGTGTAAATAAATTTCATGTCAAGGACTAAAGTTGTTGCAGATTTCAAAATACGTACTAGAACTAAATTGTTATATATTAAAATTTAAAGATCAATAGTACGTAATATATATTACCCCAGTTTATTAGATGTTATAGTTGCAATTAGTTATCATTAAGTAGGTTATTATTCCACTTCAATGTGTATATATATTGGAGAGTGTCACATTAATAAAGTTGAGGTGATTTTCTCTCATTATTGAAAAATAAATTGTTACAAAATTGAAAGTATAAATTTTAAATAAGCCTACATAGTATTAGTAACTAAGGTCATTTTGTTTCTTCAGAAACAATAATTTTTCTTTTTGGTTCCTTTCTTACATATATATGCTCAACAAATTCATCTTAATCTCTACATATAGTGGTGGGACAATTTGGAACAAATTGTAATTTAATGAACTTTTTGGACTTATTTGAAATAATTGGCCCAAATATCATATGACCCATTTTGAAGATATGTGGCCTTATATGAAACTTCTCTCTCTCTCTCTCTTTGTTTTTTTCGAATTTAATTTGACACATATTGATTTATCTCCTCACTTTTCCTAATGATTTAAAAAAAAAAAAAAAAAAAAAATTGAAAACCCACTAATTGAAATGCAATTTGTTACTATTTGTTTGATTCTAGCATTTTTCTTATTTACACTTAGAGAAGTTTTATGCACCTAAAAATTAATCATTAATGATTTTAAAATAAAATTCCAACCAAAATTCTAAATTGATTCGGTTATTAAAACTTAAAGTTTATACAACTCTCAAATTTAAGAGTATAAATTATTTTTTCTCTTAAAATTTACTAACATAAAATTAATTATGTTAAGGTTATATATATACATACATACTCCACACATATGTATGTCACTTTAGCATCCCAATTCGAAGAAATAGATTTTTATTTTAAAGGTGGTCCATATTTTGTTTACGAACAAGTTTGTGTTTATTAATCTACATTGAAGTAGCATCAGAATAACTTGTGAATGTGTCCAAACACATTAATAAAACAACAAATTGAGTTTAAAAAAACATGGGTGGAAGGATCAAATTAAAAATTACTTAAATACCACCAAATTAAAAATTACTTAAATGATCAAAGAACTATAACATATAGTTAGCATTTTGAAAATTGTATATAGAAGCGTTGAAAAATTGCATAATGATATATACCAATAATAGAGAATATTCTCTCCTAAAAGTTACCAAGTCCTTAATCATTATCCTCATAAGCCAATTAGTCAATGTTTAAAAGCATCAACTGAAAAAAAAAAAATAGTTTAATTTTATTATACTTTTTTAGTCATTAAACTTTCCATCTCTCTAATAGGAGGGCAAAAATGGTATGCATCATCATGAACCAATATCATAAAATTGTTTTATAAGATGGCTTTTGAGAAGCCCTCGTGAATCATGATCATTGTATTTTATGTTTAAAACTTGTTTGAAATATAAATTTCTCACAATTTTCCTATTTATAAATTGGATAAAGTGAGATAATTGGATTAGTGGAAGGCTTAGTAGTTATCTTCAAGTATTATCCGAAAGTTTAAATTAGGATGTGATCAAAATTTAAAATGTAGACGTTGAAGGAAATATCGAGTTCTTAATTTTACATAAATTTTTATGGATATTTTTTTAAAAAATAATAAAAACAAGAAATTCAAAAAATAAATTTATTATAGTAAATAAACATGGTATAATTTTTAATTAAGTTAACATGTCTATTATTTATATTAGTGGCATTTTGATGCTTAGTTTTGTGTTTCACAAATTTTTCTATGATATAATGGAAATATCAATTCACTTATCACGTCAATGTCAAATCCATAGAAACATAAAAAAATTAATGAAAATATCTATACGTCGATGAAAATTTAATACTATGGATATGATAGGAGAAAATCCAATTTTTTACTCCATAACATTATATTGGTTATTTTAAAATTTTCATTTTTTAACCCTTGTTCACTAAATCCCAACACAAACTTATAAAACAATTTATTTTAATATAGGGATCACTATGGAAAAAAAATGTAAAAGAACCAAATATGACTTACAAAAAACATATATTGTAAATGTTAGAGTTTCTAAATAGGATTATTATAAATTTTAGAAATACAAAAGACCAAATTGAAATAAAAATAAAATACAAAGCCTAGAAAAGTAATTTAATATTTTAAAGGAAAAAGAAAACGTAATTTAAAAAGAGATTCTTCATAAGCTCCACGTCAGCTGCAAAAAAGAAAAGGAATCTCCACGTCAGACTTCGCTGCCGTTTGGTTGGAAAAGCCATGTGCTGACGTATTGAAGTTTCCATCAAAATGCATGGCTACTTTTTAAGAACGCTTTTGACAACATCAATACCAAATATATTATAATTTATAAGTCAATGGTCTAAATTTAACATGTCTGTGTCAAAGGGCACGAGTGTTCGGGCTCCAACTTCAAGTGGACGGAATGGGATGAGTTATTATAGTTCACTTAAGGTTCTGTTGATGTGTCTAATTATATTACTTACGATTAACTACAATATTACTATTTCAATTCTCTTATAATTACATAATTATAGCCTCGTATGAAATAATTTAACCACATTCTCAAACTATATAGCTTCCACGTTCTTTCACTCTCAGACTTAAGCATTGTAGTGCGTGTGACAAGTACCGCATGGATGTACAAGTTTTTCTTTCACAGGCTATATTATTTCTCCTTCCAAATAAGTTAATTGTTGATATCATGTTCGTGTTTCCTCTATCAAACTTATTATTTTAATCCCCTTCTTTAAAAAAAAAAAAAAGAAAAATTATTGTTCGTGTTTCCTCTATCAAACTTTGATATTGACACAAACAATAATTTTGCTTTTTTTTTTTTAAAAGAAGGGGATTAAAATAATAATTATTTTTGAGCCGTGTGTTGAATTGTCACTTATTTTATTTTATTATTTTGTTGAGAGAGAATCCTTAGATTCCTTACTTTGCTTATTTGAATTGCAATACTAAAAAATGGGAGAGGTGAGTTTGTAATTTAGTTAGTTCAAATTATTATTGGACCAAAACTGTCATGCTTTCTCAAAAAGCTTTGTTTGTACTCTATTCAATAATAAAAATTTTAGAAACATTTAGAATTTAACAATAAATTTGTCACGCAATAAAATTTTCACTATAATTTTATCGAATTAAATGTTAAATTTAGTTAAATATTACACTTTAAATTATACCATCTATTGAATCATATTGCTAATTCAACCAATAATTTTAATTGAAAAAATTGATCTATAAATCTTTGTAAACTTACTAATTTCAAAATTTTGAAGGAGAGAATGTATTTGACATTCACATGACACAAACTGTGAATTTGTTTGAGAGGACAAACAATATGACATACAAAAGAGAAAATCTACATATCAGTGTGCGTTTACTACACACTCCAATACTTAAGTTGAAGAGTGAAAGAATGTGAAAGTTAGGGAGTTTGAGAATAAGGTTCAAGTTACTTTATATAGAACTATAATGATGTATTTGTAGAGAAGATTAACCTAGTTCTTCTCTCGTTCCCTCTCGAAATCTAGTTATCTATTAACCTAAATAGATTTTATGTGGGTTTTTTGAACGTGGGGTGTACTAGCAACGAGCCATGAGAAAAATTGGGCACCTTGGCCTTTGAGGTCGAGAGGCTCAAGGGTGAGGTTAACCCAAAAAGACCCAACTTGTCTTGTCTTAGTCCCATTTTGAATTTTTTTTAAATATTTATTTTATTGGTCCAAAATTATCTATAATATCCTAAAACAAACTAGAGACCAATCTAAAAAAAAGTAACCCTCCAAATTCTTGCTATCTCCATTCATTATATTATCTTTTTTTTTTTTTAACAACTTGGTGTGATTCGAAAGTTTTTAAAAAATAATAATAAAAAGGATTTAATTAGATTGAGGAAAGTACAAATAAAAAGAATGGTCGTTGGTTTTAAGGTGGGGCCATCATCTGAGATGATACTGACACGTCATCAATCAGAGTGCGTGGACCTCTTTATCCTAATTCCCTCACCACCCCATTTTTTTTAGTGCCAGAATTTCCCACCATCATTAGAAATTCGACTACATGACTTTTTTTTTAATTATTAATATATTTATTAGTATAAACTTAGCTTAACTAACAAAAATATATATACACACTACCGATTAAGTGGCTAGAAGTTCGAATGAATTTATAAAATAATAACATATCAATAAGATTTCGTTTGGCAAAAATTTTGTTTTTAGTTTTTTTTTTTTAAATTTATGTTCATTTCTTCCCAATCTCTCCATGATAGTTTTCATTAATTTTAAAGAAATATTTTAATTTTAAAGAAATATTTGAATTTCTAGTCAAATTTTAAAAACAAAAATACGTTTTTAAAATCTATTTTGTTTGATTTTTTAAACTTGGTTTGGTTTTTAAAAACATGAGTAGAAACTAGATCACACACCATAGAATTTTATGGGTAGAAGTTATGTTTATAAGCTTCGTTTTAAAAAATGAAAAAAAAAATTAATAGGGCCTAATATATATGTTTAACTATTGATTTTTGACGTTTATGTCTATTCAATCTTTGTATTTTAAAAAAGTCTAATAAATCTTTGAACTTTA
The DNA here is from genome assembly GCA_031780015.1 of Citrullus colocynthis. Taxonomy (NCBI): domain Eukaryota; kingdom Viridiplantae; phylum Streptophyta; class Magnoliopsida; order Cucurbitales; family Cucurbitaceae; genus Citrullus; species Citrullus colocynthis. Next base: position 698,863 of record QLSR01000031.1, read on the forward strand.
AATTTTTCTGTTAATAGTTTCTTGACATATTAGTTTAGTTTAAAAAATTTAAATTAATCGATTTACTATATATAATTTTAAATTTTGTTTAATGGAATCATAAACTTTCAATTTTATGTCTAGTAGAATAATGGTTGTTTTTTAAAAAATATCTTAAATAGATCGGTGAACTATTATACACTATTTTGAAAATTCTATTTATTGTACACAAAATTAAAAAGTTTAAAGATACTTTTTAAAAAATTTAGAAACTTATTTGGCATAAAATTAAAATTACAAACTTTATTAGACATTTCTAAAAATTGGACAAAATAAATACAAATATCAATATCAAAGTTCACAAACTAAACTTATAATTTGACCCTATAATTTTAGTCTTACTTTGCCTTTAACTATGGGAATATAATTGTGCATGTAAAAAAAAAAAAAAAAAATCCTAAAGAAATATTGTGAATTACATTATCATGAAGAAAAAGCCAAAAAAGGTAATAAAGCCAAAATTATTGTGTTAAAAACAAATTTAACTTTGTATTATTCACATCTTTCTAAAAAAAAAAAAAACATAAAGATAAGGATTCAAACATATAATTTTTTAGTAGATGATATAGTGTCTTAATCAGTATTAAAGTCAATTCTCAAACTTACATAATAATAGAAATTATAATAATTGTAATAGTTATACAAGCTTGACGGTTTAATTTTTATCATTTGAGAGCTCAATTTCTATATCTATTGTAAGTTTAAGGGTCCAATTTTATCACTTTTATAAGTTTGAATGCTAATTTTTTTCAATTGAAAGTTTGAGGTTATAATTGCATCTACCACCATACTACATGGGTAATTTTGCAATTTGCACTTAAAACTTTATCGAAGATTTTAAAGTCAATTTTTTCTTTTTTTTTTTTTTACAACATTCGAGTCAACGATTGGATCTCTAACCTCAAGGCTAATAATACAAATCAGTTGAGTTATATTCTTATTGACAAGATTCTAAAATTAATGCTTCATCACAAGGATTTTTTAAATATACATCAATTACATTGTCAGGAAGAAACGCCAAAATTATTGGGTTGAAAGCATATTTAATTTTTATATTACTCACAATTTTTGAGCGAGAGTGTACTAAAAAAAATTATAAAATATGTAAAGGTAAATATTCAAATATATAACTTTTTAGTTGATGATATAATATCCTAACCAGTTAACTAACGTTCAAATTAATTAAAAAAACTACAATCCGTTGTTACAAACTATCTAATCGGGTAGAGACGATACCTATATATCAACAAGATTAATATAAAAGAGAAAACATCCAATAACAATTTGTTATTAAAGGTAAGTTGTAGGATATAAATGGCAATAAAGTTGTTTTATGTTAAAAATAAGGTAAAATTCAATGTATACATGTTCTTGGAAAGTCCTTAAATCAAATATGATCCCAATAATAGCTTTTTAAAAAAGAAAAGAGAAAAAAAAGAACTTTTTTTTTTCATATTTGAAATGGTTTATATAATGATTTTAAAAGAAATAAAACGAGAATTAGCATGAAAAGTTTCTTGGTAAAACTAAATAATCATTTAATTATTAAAAAAAAAAAAGAGAATTCATTTAATCAATTTCAAATAATAAACAAAAAAAAAAATAAAATAAAAAACAAAAAAAATCAATACCAAAATCATTATCTAGGAAATTATTTGAAATTGATTAAATGATTTCTCTTTTTTTTTTTAAAAAATTTGGTTTTTCAAACCTGTGTTTGTTTTCTTACAACTACTTTCTCATAATTTTCATATTTCTTATGTTAACATTTGAATTTGATTCCCTCCCAATAACAAAAACAAAAACAAAATTTTTTTAACATTTTAAATTAAAAAAAAATGGTTTTAATTTTGCAAACACTTACAAACACATAGACAACAAGATACAAAAAATTAGTAGAATGGGAGTGATGTTTATATGGTTCATTTTCAAGAAAAAAAATTAAGGTTTTGTTTAGTTTTCATTTGTTTTTTTGAAAATTAAGTCTTATGAACACTATTTTTATCTACTAATTTTATTGTTTTGTTATTCACTTTTTACTAATATTTTCAAAAATCAAATTAAAGTTTGAAAACTAAAAACAAATGTAGTTTTTAAAACCTTATTTTTGTTTTTAAAATTTAACTAATAACTCAAGTTTTTTTTTTTTTTAAAATTATTTTTGGATGTTTAGACTAAAATTAGAAAATTAAAAAAAATAATAATAAGAAAGAGGAAGTTTTAAAAAAAGGAAAAAAAAAAAAGGATTTCAAAATTGTTAAGAGGGGTGGGTTCAATTTTTTGGAAGTCAAAAAACCTAGAATAGAGCATCAATTAAGGAAACAAAAAGCAAACGGCTTCAAAGCCATTCCTCCTTCCCACGGCCGCTGACTCCTCAAAACGCCACCGTCTTCTTCTTCTTATCTCCATTTTCCTTTCACAGCTCCTCCCATGGCGGCCGCCACCACTCTCAACCTTCCTTCTCTCTCTTCCTCTTCATCTCTCTCTCATCCCACTCCCTCTCTTCAAACCCCTCTTTCCGTTTCTTCTAAAACCCTCCCAAAATCCCACTTCCCTCATTCCCTCTCCCTTCCCAATACCCACAAGCCCCTCTTCCTCGCCTCCGCCTCCTCCTCCAAATCTCCCATCTCTGATTTCTTCTCCGGCGACGACTATTCCGACGAAAAACCCCGCGAGGAGTGCGGCGTCGTTGGAATCTATGGCGACCCAGAAGCCTCTCGTCTCTGTTATTTAGCCCTTCACGCTCTCCAGCACCGTGGCCAAGAAGGCGCCGGAATCGTCTCCGTCAACGAAAACGTTCTCCAGTCCGTTACCGGCGTCGGCCTCGTCTCTGAAGTCTTCAACCAAACCAAACTCGATCAATTGCCTGGCGATTCTGCGATTGGTCATGTTCGTTACTCCACTGCTGGATCTTCTATGCTCAAGAATGTCCAACCCTTTGTTGCTGGATACCGATTTGGCTCTGTTGGGGTTGCTCATAATGGTAATTTGGTTAATTATCGTTCTCTTAGAGCTAAACTTGAAGACACTGGTTCTATTTTCAATACTAGTTCTGATACTGAGGTCGTTCTTCACCTTATTGCGATTTCTAAACATAGACCTTTCTTGTTGAGGATTGTGGATGCTTGTGAACAGCTTGAAGGAGCTTATTCTATGGTTTTTATTACTGAAGATAAATTGGTTGCTGTTCGTGATCCTTTTGGTTTTAGGCCTTTGGTTATGGGTAGGAGAAGTAATGGGGCTGTTGTATTTGCTTCTGAAACTTGTGCTCTTGATTTAATTGAAGCTACATATGAAAGAGAAGTGTTTCCTGGGGAAGTTCTAGTAGTTGATAAGAATGGGATTCAATCTCTCTGTTTAATGGCTCATCCTCAGCCCAAATCTTGCATATTTGAACACATATACTTTGCTCTTCCCAACTCGGTTGTTTTCGGCCGTTCTGTCTACGAATCCCGCCGAGCATTCGGGGAGATACTTGCCACTGAAGCCCCTGTTGATTGTGATGTCGTAATTGCTGTCCCGGATTCAGGAGTAGTGGCTGCTCTTGGTTATGCAGCCAAAGCTGGGGTAGCTTTCCAACAGGGTCTCATAAGGTCTCATTATGTAGGGAGGACATTCATTGAGCCATCGCAGAAGATTCGTGACTTCGGTGTGAAGCTGAAGCTGTCGCCGGTTCGAGCAGTGTTGGAAGGGAAGAGAGTAGTGGTTGTGGATGACTCAATTGTTAGAGGTACCACATCTTCAAAGATTGTGAGGCTGTTAAAGGAAGCAGGAGCAAAAGAAGTGCACATGAGGATAGCTAGCCCTCCAATTATAGGGTCATGTTATTATGGAGTGGACACACCAAGTTCTGAAGAACTGATCTCCAACAGGATGAGTGTGGAGGAAATAAGGGAATTTATAGGCTCTGATTCACTTGCTTTTCTGCCATTTGATAGCTTGAAGAAGCTTTTGGGAAGTGATTCTCCAAACTTTTGTTATGCTTGCTTTTCAGGGAACTACCCAGTTGAGCCTAGAGAAATAAAAGTGAAAAGGGTAGGAGATTTTGTGGATGATGGGTTGAATGGAAGCTTGGAATCCATTGATGGAGGTTGGGTTCAAGCTAACAGAAATCAGAATCTTGATAATAATCTCACAGTGGAGAAAGTTGGGGGTCTTTGATCTTTTACTTCTAATATCATCTTTTGATTTTGTGTCTGTCTTTTCTTATATCCTTCACAAATTTTAGAATTATAGAAGTGATCTCTGATGGGAATGCATAATTTAGAGTAATAAGTTATGTAATGATTAATGAGCTCTGCTAAAATGATTCTTACTTATGCTAATTTTGCATTCTTTGTTACTCTAAATGTTGTATGGTTTGACGGTTGTTTGTTACTGAATAAGTTGGATGTTTTGGGTGCGCTCCGACCCGAACCCAACTGTTATTAGCATATAACAACAAAAATAAAAGTGGAGATCTTACCAAACATGGTTTGATTTTCTTGTTTTTTTTTTCCTTGTAAGACATAGATTTGTTCTTTCTTCTTTCAAGAAACTTGAGGAATTGCTTTGATTAGATTTTTGCTGGAAGAAAACATGTTTATGCAATGTTCATGATCTTTATAATCCTAGTAAATTGAACTTGTTTTATTTTACTTGCTTCGATATAAATGGCATAAAATGAATTTGTATTTTCAAATATTCAAAAATAGAAGAATACCATATCAGAATGGACATTGCAACTCCATTTGAAAAGATGGAATATTGTCATGGAAAAAGGAGAATGAAAGATGAAGGGGCAATAATGCCATATTGAAGGAGGAAAGATGAATGATTAATGGACAATATTTGCACAAATTTTAAAGTTTCTCTTTATAGTGCCTTTAACATATACTATGAACTTTTTTTTTTTTTTTTTTTTTTTGGTNTTCATGATCTTTATAATCCTAGTAAATTGAACTTGTTTTATTTTACTTGCTTCGATATAAATGGCATAAAATGAATTTGTATTTTCAAATATTCAAAAATAGAAGAATACCATATCAGAATGGACATTGCAACTCCATTTGAAAAGATGGAATATTGTCATGGAAAAAGGAGAATGAAAGATGAAGGGGCAATAATGCCATATTGAAGGAGGAAAGATGAATGATTAATGGACAATATTTGCACAAATTTTAAAGTTTCTCTTTATAGTGCCTTTAACATATACTATGAAATTTTTTTTTTTTTTTTTTTTTTTGGTGTTCGGGTCAGTTTGCATGTATCTCGACTAATTTTCACTTGACCCTATAACATTTGAGTGTAAAAAAAATCCAAAGTGGTCAATGTGGATTAAACTCATGACCCCTTGATCATTGACATTTTTTTTTATGTTTCCACTACCACTGGACTAACTCATGATGGTTCATATATTATGAAGTATTTGATTTTGATTTTTGATTTTTCTAAAAAAAATTGTAGGTGGATGTTTATTGTTTATGTTTTCAGCAATGGGATGTTTTTGTTTTTGTTTAAAGAAAACCATGGAATATTTTGTTCTATTTGATGCTAATGTTTTAAGAAAACCATGGAATATTCTATTTTATTTGATGCTAATGTTTCTTTAATTATTTGTAATATAGTAAACAACACTAACAAAAACAAATATTATCTGGTTGCAAGTATCTTCGAAAACTCGATTGCGAGTGGCCTGACTCGCATTATCTCTAGGGTTAGGGGGTTTTGTTGGTTTGAGCAAGTTTTCTTCTATGGAAGAAGATGAGACGTTATGATCTATGAATTTTCTTGGTTGGTTGTCCTTTGCTCTAAGCGAGGATACTTCTCATCTTGTTCTTATTGTTAGTGTTTGTGTTTAATGTAGTTGCTTTTAAAAAATAAATAAATAAAACAACAATAATGTTTTGGATGATGGGATTTGAGTCGAAAAGATAAAAAGTGAAAAATTGCAATATTAATGTCCAAAAAAGTAAAATACTTTTTTTAGGGGTTACGATGAGGAAAAAACGGGAAAAATCCTTTTTGGTCCCTAGTTTTGGATCTAGATTATATTTGGGTCTCAGGTCTTACAATGTTACACTTTTACCTTTTGACATTTGAGTTTAATTTATATTAGATTTCAGAATGTTATATTTTTACTTTTTAGTTTTGCTTCAATCTAGTCTCTGAGGATTCAAGATTTACAATTTTTTAAATATCTAAGTACTCATTTTCAACTCTTTTAATTAATATAAAAGAGTTAAACTAATTATAATTAAATTAGTTTTCACTAATTTCCATCACTATTAAAATTAATTAAAATTTTAATATTGTAATTATTTTAAATTAATTAACTGAAATTTATCTTCAAATACAAATGTGAGCATTAAAAAAATCGATGATAAAAATGTGAAATATTAAAACATAAAAGACAAAATAAAAATTAAACTCAAAACTTATGGGTGAAAAGATAACCTTTTGAAAACAGTAATACTTTGGTGCAGTCATGTATTCTCTTCAATCACAAATAGAAAATAATAATAATAATAATAATATCTTATCAGGAAAAATACCATTTAAATCCTAAGTTTTAGGAATATGTACGATTAATCAGTCATTTTAGTCATGAATTTTCAATAATAGGTTTAAAAAGTTCTTCACGGACACAACCATTAAGACTAACAAATTGTCTATCAACCACTGGCAAAGCTACAATCGATTCTAATTGATAGAGAGAGGAGTTGTTAGTTATTTAGCGTTCAACAACCAACATTCTTTTTATTTTTCGATCGCCCATTCACCTTGAATTTTAGAATTTTTTTCTTAGATACTATTTTCGGTAGGAACCATTTGAATACTATTCATAATTAAGAAAATAAATAAGGTTGTGTTTGGAATACATTCTCAAACGTTTAATTTAAAAAATAATTTATTTTGAAAATAATTAGAGTGTTTGGATCAAAAGAGGTTAAATAAAAATGAACTTTTTGAAAAACATTTTTTTTCTCAAGTCAATTCAAACGGGTCCTAGAAATAGAAGAAGTTATGCTTGCAAAAACGGTGTTAAAGAAGAATAATGGAATAATTTTCAGAAAAATAAAGTAGTGTTTTTATGTCACACAAGGGAGGGGAGAGGTTATGTTAGGAAACAATCAAAATTTTGTAAATAAATTAAAGAAAACAAACTTATATACCAATCATAAAGCTACGTCACCCAAAAAAATAGTCCTACATACACAAAACTATCTACTTTTAACATTTCTATTAGTGAAGAAAGGACATTTTAAACATATTCTTAAGCTAAAATGTTCAATTTAAAACTTTAGGAAGCAATTATTATCTATTCTCGAAAATTCAATGACTAAAAAGGTAATTTTTGTTTTTTTTAAAAAAAGAAAAGTTTGTCGTAATTTGTGATTAGACACTTGAGTGGATTGTCCCTCTATTGTTTCACAGAGACAATCAGGTGGGAAAATGAAGATATATTGAAGTATTTTTCTTCTTAAACATAGGGGTGCATAAAAATTGAACTCAAAATTTATAAGTAAAAATATAACTTTTTGAAATTTAGTATGTTAAAAAGGTTTTTTTTTAAAAAAAAAAATAATAGAAAAAGATTAAGCTAAGTATTTTAATTTCGATTACACGATAGGATAAAATAATATAAAGGTAATAAAGGTAATACACGATAGGACCAAAACTTGAGTCTGGCGCCTTAGACCACTCGACCTTTGATCATAGTGTAATAAAGGTAATACAAATTGAAAAATGTATAATTACTAAAATGTATCTTTTGTTCTCTATATATATGTATATATTTCAGGGTTCCAAATTAGTTACTTCTAATATTTTTGGGACGAAAATTTTAAAACTTTTAAGGTTAAAATACTATTGTTGTTTTTAAAAAGTAAATAATAAACTTTTATGAAATTATAGATACTAAATTCTAATTATAACTCTAAAAATTAAATTCTAACTTTCTCCAACCTACCATAATTAATTTTCAATTTGACCAAAATTATAAAAATATCTAAAATAGTCATTCTTTTTGTAATTTCAAAAACCAAAATAGAAGAAACTAAAAGTGTAAGAACCAAGATAAAGTTTACATTTTAAGTTAACAAATAATTAATTTTATTAAAGACTAAAACCGATTAAAAATCAAAATGAGCATAGCTCAACTACTATGGTACTTGTACAATTAATCTCAGAGTTAAAGGTTCGATTCCTCCACCCTATATATTGTCATAAAAAAATGGGTTAAAATCTTGCAAAAAGGAAAAAGTATATCCAAATTCGAATAAAATAGGAAAAAAATCTCAAATAATAATAATAATAAAAAAAAGAAAAATTTAAAATATAATTTCGATAGAAATCAAGTCAGGGTCAATTAAAAAAAAAAAAAAATCAATTCCAAGTAAAATAAAGAGATAAATTTTCACGATAAACCTTCAAAATTCATCAAATTACACCTTGTATTTAGAAATGTCTTTTAATAGAATTATAAACTTTTTATACTCTGTAGAAAAATACTTTTACCTGACAAGAAATTGGGTAGAAATGTTCCAAGTTTTTATACCAATCAAATATTCGGATTTATTTGATAATTATTTGGTTTTTTTTTTAAATTTTATTTTTCATTTTTAGACTGTTTTTCATTTTATGTTTTGAAATTATAAGTATTCTCCTAGAAAAAGGAAAATCTAAACAAATTTTTATTTTTCGAAAACAAATGCTCAAACTTGTTTTCTAACTTTTCCTCGTGATCTTTGCCTAAACAGGTCCATCTTTAAGGACTAGTACTACGTCAAAGCAAGCCCATGGGCCAATCATGGGCTAAAATTAAGCCAATTGGCCCTATCATTAGAGATTTGGATGGAGATATTTTTTTTTTTTTACTAACTTAATCATTTAACTTCAAGTTGTAAATTTATTCAACCTAACAACTCTTATAAAATAATGAACCTAATTCAAGCCAACCATAAAAAAATTAAGTTGGGTTGATTCGAGTGATTTAAATTGTATAGTTGTTCGACTCGAGTTATTTAATTGAAATTGTATCCAATCTAAACAAGATTATTATAACTCAACTCAATCTATTAGGATTAGGTTGGGGTTGGTCGAATTTTTTGAGTCATCCGAATTTTTGAATGCTCGTGCGTGTCAATTGGGTTAGACAATGTTGCGTAATTTGCCCTCATCTTATGGGCCACGGCTTCAAAGGGAAAATGACGCCAAAAAGAACTTTTTATTTATCAATTAGGGTGGGGACTCTTTAACTTGTTATCCTTTCAAAATTTTAATGATGCTTTAACTAATTAAGCTCTAATTATCACCTCCTTACTTAATTGCAAGATTCATGCTGATTAGATTCTTGTAATTTTGACCTCATTTTAGTGGGTCCTACTAATTTCGAGTTGTATCAATTAAAACAACTAATTATTATATCAATTTAAATTATTTACACCATTCATTACGTTTCATTCAGAAAAACATCTTGTGATACTTTTAATTGTATCAGTTAAACCCTAGATTTTCATAAGTGAATTAATTTAAACAATAATTTTCTTTGAGAATTGGCCATGCATGATTATCAAGGTAGTTATAATAAAAGGTTTAAATTGAATCCTGTATGTAAGGTCAAGGAGTGTATTTGATAGAAAATTACAAGTTTTACATGATATTTATCGAACAAAATCTAGAGAAGTGGATAAATTGATTATTAATTCAAAGTAGTTTTAATTTATACAACCTCGAATATTAGAGGTACATATTAATGTTATTCTACTATTTTGTGAATCCTGCACCAATTTAAAACTATTTTCCATTCAAAACATTAATAAATCTTAATCATATTCTTATATAAAATGAAACATAATGAAAGGAGAAAACAAAGAATGTTATTTGGATATGAGTGATGGGAGAGAAAGCTCGTAAGGGAAAAGAACAAAAAATTGTTATTATTATTATTATTACAGTTTTATAAAAAAACAAACAAAGAAAGTTTGGAAGAATATGGTTAACCATTTTACACCATTAAATGCATTATAAATTATTAAAAACGCTATAGTTTAACAAATCATCTAACGACTAAAAAATAGTCAATCAAATCTAGAATTCAATCATCGTATAGATAATAAGTTAATAAATCAACTATAAATATGTGCATTAACACGTTGTCATGTACATTTATTGAAGTTACATAGATTTAGAAATTAGTATTAACTATCGAAATCATTTTTTTGGATAAAACAAGATCAACAATTAATTATTGTCATCATCCGACAGCTGGATAAAATTTCATACATTAACATTACAACTTGAAATCGTCCAATTAAAACAAAATTATGACACCCCAAATGAACCTCTATGAGCAAGATCATGAGCAGGTGTATAAAAAAAAGAATTTAAGAGCTCATGAATCATAACAATTAACTTTCCAAACTTTCACATACTAAGATAAAAATAATATTTCGAAGGTTCTAAAACCAGATGGAATAATAATTACCCTAAATTTATTTTCGACCCCTCGAAAACTTTAAAGTCTAGATCCATCCTTAAATTGTGAGTGAATGTGAAAGAGAGGTTGATTTTTTTTAGAGGTAAAAAGGTATCAATTTTGCAAATGAGTCCCTATCTAGAAGAATGTGCAACAATTAACAACCATATCCCAATCATATAAAAGTATGAAAGGAAAATTAGGTCATGTGGTTGATGAGCTCAAAAAATTAGGTCATATTCGATTCCATCATTTTTTTTTTTCTTAACTTTCTTTTGTTGTTATTGGAAGTTGAAACCCTTACACCACCTTATCTCAAGGACATCCCCCAATCTTGTAATAATAATATGTTGCAATGTCCTAAATTGTCCCAAGTTCTAGTTCTACACAAGTACTTTATTTTTAAAATTAATAAAATAAGTTTGTCTTTGAGTGCCAATTTTCGTCATACAAATTTTTTATGATACTATTGTCGGAGGAAGAGATTCAAATCTACCACTAAACTCTCTCTCTGATACATCAACCAATTTATGTATTCTTTTTTCTTTCATTTTTTTTAATTATTATTTTTTATATACGTTTGAGGTTGGTTTCCATTAGACACTAAGTTTTAAAATATTATACTTTTATACTTGAGTTTTGAGTTTAGTTTGCATTTGGACCTAATTTTCGAGATTTGAGTTCTCACTCTAATGCACACTCTTTGATCTTTTGTGTTAGTTTTATATTAATTAATAAAAAAAGAATTAAATTAATTTAATTTCATAATTATTTTAAATTAATTAATTAAAATTTAATACCAATGACCAAAAGTATTGATGATCATAAATGAAAATTCAAGGTTAAGAACGTAAAACCCTATGAACCAAACGGAAATTAAACTCAAATGTCATAAGTAAAAATGAGAACATTTTTCTGGTACTACGTGAGTACTATATTCCATTTGTTTACAATACTAGAAATTTATCTTCATAAATATTTTTTAACGCTAATGGACCCCACACTATTTTTGCAAATAATAAATTGAGATGATATGAAAAATCGAGAAAATTTTCTAATTTTCCATACTCGATACTACCTTCATTCATTTTGCTACAAAAGCAGCATTTAAGAATTATGTGGGAGCATAAAATGAATTAATAAATCATTTAATGACATGACAAATAATGAACGAGAGTAATATATACTACATTAGTACTTGAATTTTTTTCTCGATAAATTCAATAGTACTGAAAATTTTCTTAGTAAAAATATAACATATAAAAGGTATTTTTGTCTCTTTTGGAAATATTTAGTGGTGAATTGCAAGAAATTCCCGATATAATCGACAGAAAATTTATATTAGATAAGGATCATTTGATTGAGTAGCATCATGGCTTTCCAAGAAGACAAGGGGCAGAGCCATTAATGGCTCTTATACAGTCTTAATCATCCATTTCTCTTTTCAAAAGGGCCCATTATTCCAATTTCTTCAAAAAAAAAAAAGGGCAGAACCTTTAATGGATCTAATAAAGTTTTAAACATCCATTACAATTTAAAAAAGGGCCCCTAATTCCAATTTCTTCAAAAAAAAAAAAGGGCAGAACCTTTAATGGATCTAATAAAGTTTTAAACATCCATTACAATTTAAAAAAGGGCCCCTAATTCCAATTTCTTCAAAAAAAAAAAAGGGCAGAACCTTTAATGGATCTAATAAAGTTTTAAACATCCATTACAATTTAAAAAAGGGCCCCTAATTCCAATTTCTTCAAAAAAAAAAAAGGGCAGAACCTTTAATGGATCTAATAAAGTTTTAAACATCCATTACAATTTAAAAAAGGGCCCCTAATTCCAATTTCTTCAAAAAAAAAAAAAAAAAGAAAAAACCCTACTTCTCAAAATTACATCTCATAACATAATATGAATTTATACCTAATTTGTAGGACAAAAATTGAAGTGGTAAAATTATATTCTAGAGAGCATCTTTTGATAATTTTGATTGCATTGGTAGAAATAATAACAAAAACTTAGTTCCATTTTAATAAGAAAATGAACACTTTTTATTCATCTTTTATTGATACTTATCCGATCTAAAATAGTGATTAATATTTTCTTTTTATTCATTTTTTTTTTGTTGTTGTGTTTATTCCTTTTCATTCTTTATTTTCTGTTCATCTTTTTATTTCAATTGAGATATTGTAGTCGACATTAAAGACAAATGAATAGATAAGATTTAAGACAATGGAAAATGATATATGAAAGAAAAAGAAATGACTAACAAAGAGATTTCATACACTAAATAAGTTAAAAGTATATAAAATTTGTTAAATTTAAAATTTAGTTATTGTGTATGATAACCGATTAAGTGACGTATAAAGGAGAAAAAATAGATTTTGATTATACACCAAGCATACACATATAAAAGTAATGTTCGAAGTATTATTTATTATCACTTTATTCCTAATAAAAGAATTGATCGTTAAAGTTCTTTGTGGCTCTTGTTTTTGTTAATCTCTTGTTGTTAAGTACCTAGTGATTGAAATGGAAGACAACGGAAGAAAATATTCAAAATTGTATCATTACAACTTTGACAAAGTATTGAAGAACCCTCGCTCATAAATTCAAGTGGGGTTATGATTACGACGACTCTATAGTCAACAACTTAGGTCGAGGGGAGTAACTATCTAATTATATGCGTAAATGTCTCATTACAACAATATGTGTCTAAAAAAACAAGAATGAAGATAATGTTTTCATTGGATACATGAAATCTAATTAATCAATACATAAGTGGATTAATTAATATGTGATTAGGTTTTGAGTTTGATGGAGAGACCTAAATTCACTGCTCATTTCTCAACCACTAAATTCTATATTTGTCAAAAGTTCTCTTGACCAACCTAAAATTGGAACTCATAAAGCCACATACCAAAAGCCAAAGCCAAAGCCAAAGCCAAAGAAAAAGAAAGGCCATCTCTTTTTCCATTTATTTTCCTTCCCAAAAGTGTTGCTTTTGTAATAAAGTGCACTGTTTAGCTAAACAATGGTGGTTGATTTAGAAGTGGTGGGATATATGGTGAAAGCCAATACTAATTAGATTATGCACCAAAATGAAAAAGAAAAACACCCACTTGGAAGAAGCCAAGTGCAAAGTGCTGTCAAATGATCATATGTGATGTAAATTAGATTATGTGTTCTAGACATACATAGTAGATGATGTAAGAAGGAGAGGTTGCTTTTATGGGAATTGATTTTATAAGACAAATAGGAATCAAATTTTCCATTGTTAATTAAACATTGGAGCTTCATAGGGATGAATATAAATTATTTGCTGACCTAATTTTTGGGTTTGTTTTAAGGTTGTGTGTTTAGTATGTGGATTGATATAATACAAAATTACCCTTAGAGAGTTTGGTTTAAGTACATGTACAACCTAACATCATAGTTCGGATAGAGAAAAGAGCATGACCTTTACATGATAGCGACAATAAATTTATTGATAAAGAGAAGAACTTGACTTGCTAAATAAGAAGATCTATGTACTAGTGTGGTGCTTGTCACACGCTCTTCGATGCATAATTAAGTCAGAGAATTAATTAGTGTAGCAAATTAATAGTTTATGATGAAGAATGAACCTACTTTTCCTTGAGCTATAATGGTGTGTTTATACAGATATGAGATGACCTTGGTTATCCTCCATACAATTTTGAAGCTATATTAGGATAAACATTTATCTCCTCAAGTTAGGGCATACAAAGAGCATGTCTCATTAGCCATTTTTTTAGGCTCGATCTTGGCCAAGGTCAAAATGGAGCACTTATTTCCTAGGTCCCTTTTGATTTTAGCACAATGTTTTTGAGTCGGGGCATGTGCAGACATGCACCGTTAGCCATTTTGTTAGGCTGGGCGTGATTGAGGTCGAGGATGAACACATTGGCTTAGGTCAAGGCCTAAGCCTATCTTCTTCTCTAAGCTTATTTTGGTCCTTGCTAGAGTGGTACTTTTAGCCCGAATCTTGTTATTTTCTTGGTCATATTGCTTATATTTCTATTTTATGCTAATTATGTTCTTTGGTCTAAAATCACGCATAACAATAATAGTATTAATTCATTCAAAGACGAGCATTTGAAATATAGTAAAATAAAATCATATAACCAAGATTAAGATCAAATAACTATTCACGATTATATGAGATATCGGTGTCATATATGTTTGGATTAACCAAATTTAATGATTTTGCAATAATTAATAGGTACTTTGGGAAAATGAATTTCATCCAGCCTACCAACCTAATGAAATTTCAATACAATCAAGAACCCCACAAAATTAAAAGCAACAACAAATGAAAATTCAATACATTTGAGATCTTCACAAAATTAAAAGCCCTATTTTTGTATAATTAAACTTTCATTTCAATGGATGTTTAAGGCAAAGTGTCAATTGATCTTTTATTCTTTTTTTCAAACCCTCATAGAGCTTTTTCGACGTTTTAGAAGAAAGAACGAACTTTTATCTCAAACATGTCTCTACTGCACACACAATCAGAAAAACAAAAAACATCGCAAACGATCTAGTCTCCTCCTTACAATACTTAAATCTCATAATCAAATACTAGAAATAGTAGAAATCTCTCTCAAGTCCAAATGATTTAAATACCTGAAGGACATACATTTTTATACCATCACAAAAATCCCAACATCTTTTTATTATGCAAAACAAGTGGCATGTAATAAATTTGTACGTAAGCTTATCTACCAATTTTCGAGCCATGAAAATTCTTCAACCCTATATATATATAGCCACGGAACTTCTTCAAACCTAACACATATAAATATAAGGCTCTTCTAAAGATAAAAATTCAATTAGGGCTCTATTCATACACACCTCAAACAATAGTTTAGCACAAGAGACTACAAAGATTGTGTCACACTCAACTTGAGCTAGTGCCTAGTGGTTCATCAACCTCCAATAGACTTTCCCAAAGGGCAATTACTCAAGCCTTCTTGTTCACATGCTTCTTTAGCACCTTATCTTCAACTACAACCAGCTGCCACCCTATGTTGCAATTAATACATCACTCATTCATTTCTCCATTGCTACCCAATTTGACATCTAATATGTGGGAATGAACAACAATTAACTTTATTATTTTAAAAAATATTATAGGTTTGAGGGGCCGATATCTAATGACCATCGTAAGTTCGTGGACAAACTTTAACCGTATTAGTTGATGTGTAGGTAAATCGACTCGAATAAACATAACATTTACAAATGATTTTACATAAGAGATAATTTAAGAATTATCATGTGCTTCGTGTGTGAATACACTTTCTAAGGTAAAGATGTGAGTCAATTTATTGGTTGGTATCCAACAAAATTAGCATTCTTGGATCCCTTTACACCAACCACTTTAATTTATCTCCTACCCCAAATCTTTTTCAATTCCCTTTACCCTAGCCATCCACCAAATTACGTATTTGCCCATGAAAAATTACTTGCCCCTATCACAATATATATGGAAGTGACATAAAAATTTCGCTAAAATATCATTTTAGTTTCCACGATTTGAGTTTGTCTAATTTTAGTTAATTTTATATTTAGTACGGGATTAAAATCGAATTATTTAAAAATATAGAGACTAAAATGATATTTCAAACTTATTGATAATTTATATTTGAGCAAGTACGTGTACTTCCGTTATATTTAATACATTTTATTTTAGTTAATAGTTCATAATCAAATTTTCTTTTGGTCTAAAACAATGACACATCTAGTTTACAAATTATCATGTTCTTGTAAATATATCAATCTAAACATATTTTAATTGATTAAAATATTTAATTTCAATCAAGTGGTAGATATTTGAATCTTCCTACTCTCATTTGTTATTAGACTTAAAAAAAAAAAATCCTTAAAATGTACAAATTAGTAAGGAAATAAATGTTACTGATGTGAATATAATATAAATAAATATTTTAGTTTGTTTAAAAATAGTAAAAATATTTATTTATTACTTAAAAATTTAGAATATTTTTATTTTTTATTTTTTTCAAAATGTCCATTTACATCAAAATATTGAAAATTTTCGTAAAATTGAGACTTCAAAATTTATAATATATTATTCTTTTTTCTTTTATCTCCAAAAAGTATATATTCTTTTTTATATGGGGAAAAATCATAAACAGTTTCACTAGTAGAAAATTCTCAATCTTATGAAGTATCATTCCTCTTTTGGCATCTGATAATAAAAGAAAAGATGAATATTTAGAGAATAAAATGTTGCTTAAAATGTGAAAAAAAATTATATGTACATAAAAATGAAAAAGAGATGGCATGAGCCAATTAGTAGGATGGTTTTTTTTTTTTTTTTTAATGTCTAAATTAAGCGTCAATTTAATTATGTCACAACTTAAATATTTTTAGTTTCATTATTTTTTTTTTTTTTGAGAATGTAGTTTTATTCACATTAAGTCATAACCTACGTGTAAGAAATTTTATTAAATTTTAATTATATTTTTTACTGCACAAAAATTAAATTATTAAAAAATTTAAAATATATGGACTAAACTATTACATATTAAAATTTAATGATAACTAATTAAAATTTAAATTCTTGCCTACTAAATTGTTTTTCTTTTCTAAAGTTTAGAATACTAAATTATTACTTTAGTGAAAATTTGGCAAAAATATTTTTTAATCAAAAGAAAAATCTTACTATCATTTTTTTTAATTTTAAAAAAGAGTTTTAGAAATTTCTAAGGTCTGAAGAGTATTACGTGTATGAGATGTTAAGTTATATATATATACACACAAAGAATCATATGTCAAATAGTATAACTCAACTGACATAAAATGTCAAAGTCAAAGTTGTATGTTAATATAAGAAAATTAAAAAGATAATGGAATGGGAATTTTAAATTAAGAATAGTATTGATTGAGAATATAATATTAATATTGTGTCTATTAAAATCATTTCGGAATCAGAATTTATATACAAAAGTATGATGATGATGATTTTGTTTACGATAATCAACTTAAAATTGTGTAGTCCTAAATTTTTGGATGAAAAAAATAAAAATAAAGATGAAAATGGAAAGTGTTCAGAATACTAAAAAAGAAAATGTGTAGATTTCATAAACTTATAATAATAAATTAAAATTCTTAGATTTTGTAAGCAGAATCACATTTCTCTCAAATATATGATTTGGTTCTTAAATTAGTATAGGGCCCTAAGTCAAAGAATAGTTCATTATTCCTATCTATTACAAATAAAAGTAGTTTTATTTATTTTAAGTATATACATATTTTCAATAAGATAGATCCGCTTTGCTATGCGGTCTAAATAGATTATTTTATAATTTTTTTTTTTAAAAAAAGTATTTGTCTTAAATAGTAAAATTACTGATCAAATATAGTAAAATGTTATTGTCTATTAATGATAAACATTTTTCAATGTTAGTGATAGACACTAATAAATAATATATTTTTTTTCTTATCTAAGATAAGAATATTTACTTTCAAGCATGGTTATATAATGGAAGTAGAATTTTAGGGGAATTTGAGTGATTTCCATTTCCATAAAAATCCATTTCCATTTTCTATAATTTCTTTATTTTAGTTTATTTTTATTTTTATTATTTTAATATTATAATTTCTCGATTTTTGTGCTTCTGGTTTTCTGTCATTTTGCTCCTCAATTTTACAACATTAAGATTTCTCTAGCAAACTGCAATTTTTTATCCCTTGAATTTGAACTTTGTTTCTTTTTGTTTCTTAGATTTTAAAAACTATCAAATCTTACTTTAATCTTTAATCTCTAACTTTAGTTCAATGAAATTAAAAAAATAAAAATAAAAACATTGAAAAGTTATTTAGAAAAAATAAAAAGGAGGAATTTTCAAAATTTGAATGGAGTTTTTACCCACAAAATAGAGTTGTTTTCACAATTAGCAAAATGAGTCAAAATATTTACAAATATAGCAAAAATTCAAATCTTATCACTAATGAGTACTAGTAGACTCTATTATTGATAGACATTGATAGATGTCAATCTGTATCTAATAGATAATGACATTTTGCTATATCTATAAATATTTTAGTAGTTCGCCATTTAAAACAATTACCCCATAAAATATCTAATATTTAAAAGATATAGAAAATATCGTGAAAAAATTGCCTTTCAATCTCTAGCCCTCAAAAACTCCCTAAATAGTCATCATGGCACATATACCTAATATTTAATATATCGATAGATATTTTTAGAAAATAATAAAATTATTTATTATTTATATTATATTTTTATTAAATGACATTTAGTTGTTTATGTTTTATGAATTTTTTTACGAAATAATGAAGATATTGATTGAATATTAATTACTAGTCACTTAAACGATCATTTGTATAGAATGATTCAACTTGAAAATTTTGTATTTAGTAATGGAAATTGTAACTGAAAAGGTATAAATCTAAAAATTTTGAATTCAACTTTATGGTATGAAATAAAATAATCTAAAAATGTTTAAAAGATATAATCATAAGACAAACCTAAATTCAAATTCATGGAAAATTCGTGGGTCAGTTTTTTAAAAGTAGGCTTCCTTCCCAAAAGAACAAAGTATTGTTTTTTTTCCTCTTTTTAACTCCACGAGTAAATTTTGTGATATTAAATTTTCATCTACGTGTCGTTCATTGATATTTACATATTTTTTTAAGTTTTACATCGACATAAATAATCAATTCAACATTTTTAGTATATCTTAAAAAAATCTATAAAACACAAATAATAATAATAATAATAATAATAAACAAAATGTCATTGATATGAGTGTTAGAAAAACTCACGACCCAAAAAATTCAATCAACTCAACCCAACCTTTATGGTTTGCTTTGAGTTATCATCTCATTTGGGTTGGATTTGGTTCAAATAAATAAAAATGGGTTGGTTCATGGGTTCACCTAAATAACCCAAACCAACCTAAACCAACCCGAACTTATTATTAATTTTAATGTGTGTGTGTATATATATATATATATATATATATATATATATATATATTTACTTATGATAAAATTGTAGATACTTATATTTATTCTAGTTTTATTTAATTTGATGTTTTGAAGGACAATTTTTTCTCTAACAACTCCTAAAAACAAATTTTTAGTACTTTGGAAAGAAAATTTTCATAGTATAAATTAAAACTGAGTTGTTAATTCTAATTCAATATATGAAAATAATGAAATAATTATTTTACATATTAACATTTTACTTCTTTTTAAAACAAAAATTTAAATAAATGATCGAGTAACCTAAACCAACCCAACCAAAATGTTTTATGGTTGGGTTGGGTTGAGTTCATTTTTTAATAAGAATTATCTAGGTTGAAGAAATTTAGAACACGAATAATTGGGTTGGGTCTAAAGAGTCTTCCCGCTCAACACAACCTAAGAACACCTTTAGTCACCAATGTGAATATAATATAAATAATAAACATAAGATGTAGAATATTTATTCACTAATTTAAATAATTTAAAAAATTTTGGCTTTTTTTTTTAGAAAAGAGATAAAGTTAAAACGCTAGACATTATTTTTTTTTCTTCATTGTGTTAAAATAATCAAACACCTTGTGCCCAAAGCAAAAACTTCACGCCGCCACCGCCGGCGGCGGCTTCTTTCCAAAGACAAAAAGAATACAGCTACATGCAATTGCTACGGAAATTCAACAAAAAGCAAAGAGAATATATATATTTATAAAATATTCAAATCGTAAACAAAGGAAGGAACCATCTCAATTCAATCGAATCCAACACGAAATCCAAAGTCATCGATCAATTTATTCAAAAGTTATACATATATATATAGAAAAAAATAATGGTAAAAAAATTATTGTAAGCTTCGGGAGTCTAAAGGTTTAGGGACCCAATTTTTATAATTGAAAGTTTGAAGGTCTAAATGCAATTACCACCATATTTTAATGGTGGTTTTTGTAATTTATCCAAAGATAATAGTAATGATTAAAATAACATCTTCGTCCTTAAAGTTTGAGAATCATTTAATTTTAATCTAATACTTTCAATAGATCTTCAATTTAATCCCTAATACTAGTTTGTTGTTGATTTTTTAAAAAAGTTTATTATTTAATAACATCGTTACTATAGATTCTAAAAATATATTCACATAATGTAATTTATTACTATTATTATTATTATTATTATTATTATTATTTAATCAATTTGGGTAAAATTAATATTTTTATAAAATTAAGACGGTCAATATTTGTAGGTAACATATATTTTAAACCTTAGTTTGAAGGTAAAGAATTTGACAAAGCAGTCAAAGACGTAAGAGGGCAAAAACAATGAGTAGTCGATGCGTTGTTCAATTTCATGGAATTTTAGGGCTCAAAGGAAATTATGTCTGGCGGTTCGCTTTCAAAATTATTTTGGAGAATTTGGTGTTAATCATCCTTTTTCTTCCACTAAACTCATTTAAATATTTCGACTCTCGATAATAAAATCAAATGGTTGGATGTGAAATATACTTTCCATTTTTACCACGCTAACGTTTGAGATGTTTATCGGTACCTTATTTATCTAGTTACTTTCGAATTGGTTTATTTTCTTTATATCTCCACGTGTGAGGCAAGACTCGAAATGGCTTCTTTCCATCTTTGTCCTGGTCTCTACTCCCTGTTTTATTTCTCATTCTCGCAAAATTTTTTATTTAATTTATCAAGATTCGAACCAATGATTCCCTGCAAGGAATTTGTGAGGAGCAAGTTTCCTACAAAACACTTTTCCCCACTTAAATAATCATTATTGAAAAGTTTTAATTAAATAGCTAAATTTCTCATTAATTTTTTGTATATTTAATTATATGTGAGCGATTTGAATTTAAATAAAAATTACGGTAGAAGAACATAATTACCTATCAAATTATTCCAATATATAATTTAAAACTCAAATAATAATAATAAAATAACAACATATTTATTATCTTTTCTAATCAATAAAACTTGAAATTTAAATATAATATTTATATAATAATAATAACAACAACATAATTATAACTACTCCAATAAATTAAGGAAAGAGGCAAATGGACTTAAATTTAAATTTTAAATTTAATAAATTACTATAATAAATTTAAATATAACATTCCTTGATTCTGTCTCCATTTAGCTAATGGAAAATTTTTTTTCCTCACACTTCTCATTCCTTGACAGAAAATCTTTGCCCTGTAAGGGACCTGTCCCTAGGAGAAAAAATGAACATTGCTAATTTCAACCATATCGATCGATTCGTGACAAGATTCTTCCCTTAATCATAAAAATTGGTATCGTTAAGTCATATATATCTAATCAATCTTTCTTTTTTTTTTCCCTACTTAGCTAGTATGTCTCACCTAACTTGCTCTTCTTTATTAATATGAGCATAATTTACTGATCAAGATATTTTTACTATGAGCAAAAAAAAATTAAATCTAGTATACATGAGAAGAAAATAGAATATATGTATACATTAACTTGATCTATTGCCACGTGTTTGTGTTCCAAACTAGTCGACAGCTTTCCAAAATAGGCATTTTAAAAAGAAGTCATCATTAATCTTTTTTACGATGACAAAAAAAAATAACTTTTTAAAAAAAAATGTTTTTTTAAAAAAAAATTTTTAAATATCAAATTGAAAGTTTTCAATAAGTCAATTATAAATTTATATTAATTACAAGTCCACTAAATTGTAACATGATTTAAAGAACATGAATTGAAGACGGGCAAAAAACATCCAAAGGTATCTTTTTTACTCACTTTTTTTTTTTTATATGATGTGAATTTGATATAATTATTCATTATAATAATTTGATATGAAATAATTGTTAGCTACCTTTTGACATTTTGTTAGT
This sequence comes from Citrullus colocynthis, assembly GCA_031780015.1. Lineage (NCBI taxonomy): Eukaryota > Viridiplantae > Streptophyta > Magnoliopsida > Cucurbitales > Cucurbitaceae > Citrullus > Citrullus colocynthis. The sequence continues at coordinate 721,239 of QLSR01000031.1, forward strand.
TTGTTTTCTTTCCTTTAAATTATTCCATGCTTAATGCCTCAAGGTATGAATTTGGCTTTCACTCAATCAAATATTCAGTTTTTTTTTTTTAATTTCACAAAACTGATAATTTATTCCATTAAATGAATTATGATTACAAGGACAAAAATGAAAAAAAAAAAGCATTATGATATAGTGTCACATTCATTAAATAATTTTGATTTAATTATTAAGTATTTATCAACCAATTTTGATATATTGTTTTTATTCATGTAAATCCAATCTTTATAACTAAAAAATACTTAATTTTTTTGGACTAAATTTAATATTTGTTTATTGTTATTTCATTATTATATTTTCTTTTATTTCTTTTACTTCTTACAAGCATGAAGTTTCATACTATTTTTTTAGAAAAATAATAATGATAAACAAAGACCAACAATAAAGGCATTCAAATGATATGTGAAAATAGAATAAAACAAAGTTTATTGTCTAGCTTTTATTTTTAAAATGAACCAAGTTTTTTATCATGATTTTTTTAGTGTTTTAATTTAAAAATATATTTATAATTAAAATATTATGGTGATTGTTGATCAATTCATTCCATTATAACCATAATACTTTCAAATGGTCAAATTTAATATATTCACTTCATAAATTATAAAATTAACTATCACTTCAAATAATTAGTTTGACATTAGTTTTTATCTTAACTTTTACAAAATTAACATTGGTTTCTATTAAAAAATAGAAACAAATAAATTATATGAATTAATTTTAAGATGTATTATCGTATGCACAAAACTTGAATTTGGACACATATTCACCCAACTTGTTTTTCTTTTAAGATTAAAAAAATATGATTAGCTGACATGAATAAGAATCAACTGACATAAAAACTATTTACATTCAACTAAGAGGTCAAATGTTCAAATCTATTCATCGATATTTTTTTAATATCAAAAATATATTTAGAAAACAAAATGAGTATATATAAGTGGATGTGGAGTTTTTATTTCTTTTTTTTTTGAAAAAAAAAAAAACTATAGTATTATGGTAAGTTTCACCATCTTTTAAGTGTACTATTTTTCAAATGTACACTCATTTACAAGATTGAAATGAAAGAAAATGCAGGGAATGTCAAAATTGGAATAAATATATTTACTTTAAACAGCTGGTAACATTTTAGTAAAGAATTTATTTCCCCTTGAAATAAAAAAAAAAAAAAAGATAATTTTATCTTAGGGCAAGTAAAATAAGGTGATTAATTTTGGTGGGATTGGATAATTGAAGTAAATCTTGGTTGTAGAAGATTTTATTTGATTTTATTTTGTTTGGTTGGAAAAGAAAAGGGGAAAGGAGGAAGGAATAGGGAATTTGGGTTTTTATAAATAGGCATCGATTTGCGTGCCAAAAAAAAACAGTAAAAAGGGATTTTTCTCTTCTCCCTCGCGTGCCGCCGCCCCCCCCCTGGTTTTTTCCTTTCTTTCTTCTTCTTCCGCCGACGCTACTCTCTTCTTTCTTTCTTCTTCTTCTTCTCCTTCCTCGCAAGTGGAGCACCGCCGCGACATCTTCAGCGCCGCCGCGGTTTCAATCAATCTCTCTCTCTCTACCAGCGCCGCCGCGGTCTCTCTCTCTCTCCTTGCAGTGCCGCCTACTTTCTCTCTCTTCCACCCCGGTACTCCTCCGCTGCCATTTCAATCAAACCACGCCTGATTTCTCGTCACCAAACCGGTAACGTGAGAGTAAGTATCTTGGACCCAAGGAAAAATTTATAGCTTAATTTGGTTAAAAAACTGTTGATGCTTGAGACTTATGTGATAAAAATTCCCTTAGGTGGCCGGGAATTGTGTTGGGTAAAAAGGATTAGAGCAACTGCAAGTTAAGCCACACTTGGTGGACCAAGAACTTTCCAACAGACTGCCGTGCGAATAAGTGAATATAATTGCTCAGGTAAGTGACTTTACTACCTGAACCACCTTCCCGCCTTATGTTTAGTTGCCACGATGAGTAATACTTCTACGCCCATTGAGATAGCATGCTTGTATGATTTTTCCTATGTTTCAAAGGATGTATGTGAAATGCTTATGCTTGTATATGAGATGATTGTAAACAGCGCTGTTAGTGTATAAATTCATGGAAGTAAAGGAGTGAGAATTTAAATTGGTCATGANACTTCTACGCCCATTGAGATAGCATGCTTGTATGATTTTTCCTATGTTTCAAAGGATGTATGTGAAATGCTTATGCTTGTATATGAGATGATTGTAAACAGCGCTGTTAGTGTATAAATTCATGGAAGTAAAGGAGTGAGAATTTAAATTGGTCATGAGTACTGGGTAGTGGTAACTCCCCTACGTCGGCTGGATGTTCACCAGAGGATGTGTTCCTTCGGGTTCACCAGAGGTTGTGGTCCTTCGGGGTCACCAGAGGTTGTGTTCCTTCGGGTTCACCAGAGGTTGTGTTCCTTCGGGTTCACCAGAGGTTGTGTTCCTTCGGGTTCACCAGAGGTTGTGGTCCTTCGGGGTCACCAGAGGTTGAGTTCCTTCGGGTTCACCAGAGGTTGTGTTCCTTCGGGGTCACCAGAGGTTGTGTTCCTTCGGGTTCACCAAAGGTTGTGGTCCTTCGGGGTCACCAGAGGTTGTGTTCCTTCGGGTTCACCAGAGGTGGTGGTCCTTCGGGGTCACCAGAGGTTGTGTTCCTTCGGGTTCACCAGAGGTTGTGTTCCTTCGGGTTCACCAGAGGTTGTGGTCCTTCGGGGTCACCAGAGGATGTGTTCCTTCGAGTTCACCAAAGGTTGTGGTCCCTCGGGATCACCAGAGGTTTTGTGATCCTTCGGGATCACCAGAGGTAAGAGTTCCTTCGGGGCTCCAGAGGTTTGTGGACATCCAAATCCAACTTAGGGAGAGTATAACCAGTTCCCTATAAAAGTATGTTAGATATGCATGTCTTAAGGCTAATGCACTTAAAGGACTTGGGTGCCAGTATAACTAGTTTTCCTATTGAAGTATGTTGATATGCTTGTCGTATGACTAATGCACTTAAAGGACTTGGGTGCCAGTATAACCAGTTTCCTATTGAAGTATGTTGATATGTTTGTCATATGACTAATGCACTTAAAGGACTTGGGTGCCAGTATAACCAGTTTCCTATTGAAGTATGTTGATATGCATGTTGTATGACTAATGTACTTAAAGGACTTGGGTGCCTAGCCCGGCTCCGGTAGTGAAGTCACTTACTGAGTAATATAATTGCTCACCCTTTCATCTTATTTTTTTTTCAGGTAAGGGAAAGAACGTGCTGGCGAATGACAAGAGGAATCTTTGATGGCTTCACGGGACCCATAGTAGCTTCCGCCTAGCACTGCATTTTTTTTTAGGCTTGTCTTTTATTTTGTATATGGATTTTTTTTGTTTTCTGTTCATGGAATTTTGTTGATTTTATTAGGGGTACCCCGAACCAAAAAAATTCTTTCTATATGGTTATTCATTGTTTTTCTTGGGTTAAATAAAACAGAAATTTCCGTAAGTAGCATTATTTCTTTCTTATTACTCAGCGTCGTGTCTTTTCTTAAAATTTGCATGCATTGAGTAATGGTCTGATTAGGATGTATTAGTCGGGTCGTTACAGCACTAATTTACATTCAATAATCCCATAGGCTTTCACTTCGACACGTCTTCACTCGTGATTGCTTACAGCCCCTCTTCCATCAATAGGTACTCCCAACGCATCGACCACACGCCCGAGCATAGCCTTTTCCGCAGGAACATCCACAATTGATCCAGTGCGCTTGACAAGATCTCCTTCTTTAATAGCGGTATCACTACCAAAGACAACAATCCCTACATTCTCATTCTCAAGATTTAAGGCTATTCCTTTTACACCGCTGGCAAATTCCACCATTTTTCCAGCTTGAATCTCCTTCACTCCATAAACATGTGCAATCCCATCTCTAACTGAGACGACTCGATCGATCTCATCCACTTGAAAATTCGTGTAAAAGTAGGTTGAAGTTTTATTTTTTAATATATATAAGTTAAATTACAAAATGTCTTTGAATTTTGCACTTTGTGTAAAAAATACCATTATACTTTCAAAAGTTTCAAAAATACCTTTAAACTTAAATGAAATATTCAAAAGTACGCTTACTATTAATATATGAATAAAAATAATAAATATCTCATTGCATAAATATAAACTTTCAAAAGTTAAATTAGTATCATAAGAAAAAAAAAAGTAAAAAATGCTCTTACCATTGCTCTACATCTCTTCCATTTTCTCTCTCTCCTAATTCAACTTATGACCTAACACTTATCTATTTTCTCTTTTTTTTTTTTTTTTTTTTCTTTCTCCTCTCTTACTCTCCTTCTTGTTACCTGTTTAACATTTGGTTTATCTCATTAAAAAATTGCCTCCTTCAGTTAAGGTACATAGATTATAACAAAGAGAAAGAGAATAATGGAAATACCAAGGGAAACTTATAACTTGTATGTTTTGACAAGATTATACATTAGTAGTTAAGTGTGTTAAGAGGCAAATACATTCTTCTTGTACTTGGCTATTTATAGTTTTGGTAAGTTTAAGGGGATATTTTTATTTTTGGATTTTTGTGAGATTTTAAACTTTATTTTTTGCAAAGCTAATAGTATTAATCTAACTTTTAAAAGTTCAAAGATATTTGAAACAAATATTAATGATTTGTGTTCATATACTAGCAGTAAGAGTATTGAGTATTTTTTAAACAAAACACTAACGAATTTCATCCAAAACTAACGGTAAGGATATTTTTTTAACTACTTTTGAAAGTTCAAGTGTATTTTTGAAACTTTTGAAAATTTGAGGGTATTTTTACACAAAATTCAAAAATATTTTATATTATATTATATTATATATATAGGATGAGTAAATTTAACCTAAATGACTTTGAGATTGATAGTACAAATTATATACTAATTGAAATTTGCCCGTAGTGGTTGAACTTTTTTTTATTCTATTGTTCATACTAGTAGTTAAACTTTGGCTCTTTTATTCAAATGTTTTTTTAAATAGATATTTTCGTGAAAGACAAGCTTAACAATTAAGATATTATAAATTTATGTTTTTTTAAAATAATATATATTAGAAAATTATAAATCCTGTTTAATAACTGTTTGTTTTTTAATTTTTGAGGTTTCTATTTTCTCACCATTTTTTTATAATGGCATTTGAATTATAGTTAAAATTAAAAAATAAAAACCTTTTCTTATTATAAAAAGGTACTTGAATTTTGTAAGCCAGTCTTAAGAATTTAAAATTTTCTATAAATATAAAACATATTAAAAAAATATGAAAGTCTCATTTTATAATTATTTAGTCTTTCGTTCTTTAAAATTATGTTTTCTTTCTCACACCTTTTTTATAGTAATTTTTATTTTTTAAATAGACATTTAAATATAGTCAAATTCCAAACACAGGAAACTCTTGTTTTTTATAATTTAAAATTTGAACATTGTTGTTTAAAACTTGGCTTGATTTTTTCTTATTTCATAACAAAGCAAGTGAATTCATCGTCAAATTTCAAATAAAATTCTCTAATAGATAATAAAACAAACGTTCATATTGATTATAAGTTTAATTTTAAAAAATTAAAAGATTATCAAATCAAATTAGTCGAAATTGAAGGCGTTAATTGATTCAATTGAAAACAAATTTAAAGTTAAAAAAGAAGATGGTATATTAAGACAAAAACTTGGTTCATCTTATAAAATATTTTAAAATTTTTTAACACTGCACAAATTTTGAAAACAACCCTAAAAATTATATAATGAAGTTGTTCTCAAGCTTACTCGTGAGGTTGTTTTTGAAATATTTTGGATGCAAATATTCCTTCTTCCATTTTTTTAATAATTTTTGTTGGTTTTTCTACGATTGAATGTCTTGTCTTTTTAGGGAGGAATGCGTCTTGTAGGTGACTTTCTTGTTTGGTTGTTCACTTTGGTAGACTTAAAAAATAATAAATAATAAAATTAAGGCTTGTAGTGATTATAAATTTAATTTAAAAGATTAAAAAGATTATCACACAAAATTAGTCGAAATTAAAGGCATTAATTTAATTAAATTTAAAATTAAAAACAAAATATCCATTAGGACAAAAATTAGTTCAATTATATAAAATATTTTAATTTTTTTAAACACCGTCTTAAAGGCCAAATATTGTTGAAGTCTAAAAAAAAAAAATGTAGCCTTTTGGAAAGAGAGAGAGAGAAAGAAGAAGTAAATCATCCCAATTTAATTATATTATAGATAATAAAATAATGGTTCAATATCCAAACATTCAAAGTTTATCTCAAAATTATTTAATAGTTTTTAACTTATTCAACATCTTTTTACAACATAATTAAAAAGTTTGATATACTTATTACACACCAAATTAAATTTTATGTCTAATAAATTCATTGAATTTTAAAAATATTTAATATGCTAATAATTTATTAAAGATAAAATAAAAATTTTGGAGACATTTTTGACATTTTTAACTAGAATAAAAGTTTAAAAACTTATTAAATATTGTTTAGAGTTCAAAAATTTATTAGATACAAACATGAATGTTTAGGAACTAAATTTTTAACTTTAGTTTAAAAAATTAATGATACATTTTAATTAAGGTTAAATTATACAAAACATTCCTAAAGTTGGTACTTTATGTCAAAAATACCTTTGAGATTTCAAAAGTTTCAAAAATACTTTTAAACTTTTTAAAAAAATACTCTTGTTAGTTATGGATGATCATCATTAATGTTCTTTTTTAAAAAAATGATAAAACATTACTTTTCCTTGTGTACACATGTCCAATCCTTTCCCTTTATATTTTGGGTGGCCGGCTTCATATGTTATTCTCTATATATTTTATAGTATCAGAGTCACCACTACAACAATTTTAGCTTTAGATGTCAATTCTCAACAAACATCCACAAACGTTTTCTTGCTTTAATATCGTCAGGTGAAAGATCTTCTTCCTTTCTTTCTTCCTAGGTCCATGAACCTCTTTCAAATGTCAACCCTCCCAACCTCAATCCTCTCACCTCCTCCACTCATGTTACACCTCTGGTTACTTCTCAATGTTTTTGTAATTTGAGGACCAAGCTTTTCGTCCTTCGTCCTTTGGTTCAACTTGCGGGGATGATAAAACATTACATTTCATTAAGAGTTTTCTAGGCAATTTAACTTTCTTTTGGTTGTATTAGTTTGTTATCGGATTCCTAGTACTGTGTGTACACGTGTCCAACCCTTCCCCTTTATATTATGTTGTCTGCTTCTTCATCAATACACTACACTGAACAATTACTATTACTCTAGTGGTATTCTTCCTATGCTATTCTCTATATATTTTTTAAAATGTCTTTTAAACTTTCAAAAGTTTAAAAAATATGCTTAAACTTAAAGTAAATTTAAAATTTTTTTAAAAAAAAAAACCTTCAAAAATACCCTAACTGTTAATATATGAACACAAACAGTTAATACTTGTTTCAAAAACATTCTTAAACTTTCAAAAGTTGCATTAATACTCTTTTTTTTAGTACAACTATGGAGAGATGGGGATTTAGGAAGGAGAATTAAATTTTTGAGTTATAATCAAAAGTATATATGTAGGACTCTAGTTGATAAATAGATAATTATTTTAGAAACAATAAATCATCATTATTAATTTTATTGGATATTTAAAATTTGATTAAAAAAGATAAATAAAGAAAAGTAAAGCAAAGGGCTCTGCTATACGATTACCAAACAAGAGACGGCTGGTGGAAGAAAAATTTGGAGAATCTTCAAGGGAATCTGGGCCCACAATGGAGTGGGACCCACTTCTCGACAAAAAGATCGGAATCCACTTGATCACTGTGATGTAAAAAATGGAGATTACATTGGATCCTCACAGACCACTCCTCTGCTGCCACGTCATTGGTCAGCCACAACGAACTGTCACTCTATAGCACACTCCCGTGATTTGGGGTTTCTAAAAGACTGAACTACCCTTTCCTTGCAACGCCTCCGTTATTGAAAAGCACAGGACAAACCTGTCCAGTTCCACACTCCCCATCCAATCCATTACCCTTGTCTCCCAACATTATCAAAACCATTTTTTTAAAGAAATAATAAAAAAAAAAAAATCAATGTTGCATTGAAATGCATTTTACAAAATGGTCCCTGGTTCTTTTATAAAATTTCAATTCAGTCCTTAATTTTTTTTAAAAAGAATTTATGACAAATTGCAAAAATCATCCATAAAGTATGGTTGTAGTTACTATTATACTCTCAAGTTTTCAATGGCATAAATTAGGCCTCTAAATTTTTAAAAATTTTAAAATTGAACCTTAAAGAAATTAAACCCATAAATGATAAAAATTGAACCTTCAAATTTACACAAATGTTATAATTTATACAATTATGTAAGTTTGAAGGTTCAATTTGACCCAATTTTAACATTAATGTAATTTTTTAGGATTCAATTTTTAAAATTGAAAATTTAAAGATATAATTTCAACGGTTGTAATTCTTACTTTAAGAATGATTTTTATATTTAAAAATGAAAACGTGCCACTCTTATTTATTTTAGACAAAATTGATGTCCATAAATTTTTTTGACATATTCATCAGCAAAATTCATTTTATTTCTAGTGGCATGCATGGCGCACACATGTTTTAAATATGTTAATATAATGTAAGTTTTTAAAATAAAACTATAATATTCTTTTTGACAATTTTTAGGATAAAATTAAAAATGGAAAGGTATCAAAGATTTGTATTATTATGTGTATTTAATCATGTTTGTTTTTTATTTTATTTTTTAAACAATAATTGAGATATAAAGATTCAAATTTCTACCTTTAAAAGAATTTATAGGAAAATTGCTAAAAATGACATAAATTGTTTTTTTATTTATATAAATAACCCTTTTTTAAACAAAAAGAAAAAAGAAAAAAACGAAAAAACTTGTTTTAGTGTACTTTTCCAATGACAATCTTTGGAAAAAAAAAAACACTGAAAAAAGGAAAAGCTAAATTGGATCTTCACCTTCATTTATTTCTTTATGTTTTTCTCGATCCTTTCTAATTAATGCATTCGTCGGTCGTGTAGGGTGCATCATGTGTACCTCTAATTGGAATGAATAAAATGCATCAGAGACCGCCTATTAATACACGAAAATCTCACTACCAAAAGCTTTAATGCTCTTTCCCTACATCTATATCTAAAGTTACAAGAAGTAAAATGGTATTTGCATCATTATCATATAATGTAAATAAATTTATTTAAATAAATCAAAAATTATATTGCATTTGATCAATCAATATTGTCAGTGGCGAGAATTAACAAAATTATGACTTTTTTAAAGTTAACAATATATACATAAAGGTTGGAGAAATAAAAAATTCAACCTTTTAATCGATCATATATACTTTAATTAGATTTATATTAGTATATTATTTAAAAGAAATTGTGACTTTGATACCACAAAATTCATCATTGAACCTTTGATGAATAATGCAATCTAATTGGGTATGTTTCCACCAAATGCCAATAATAATTTTTCTACATGTTGCAATAAATAAAATATACACACCCGAAAATGTTGCTTTAGTTCTTTTATTATTATCTTCTATTTCTTCCATATATATGTATATAAAAGAATAAGAAAGTATATTAAAATTATGTTGAAATAAAATTTTAGACAAATATCAATTTATACCTCTAAATTTTAAGAGTTATATCAGTTTAAACCATAAACTAATAATTATATCAATTTAAACTCTAAATTTTCATAGCTGTATTCAAATAAAATATAATAGAAGATTTAAATTAATACACTTATGATTAAGGTGTAGATTAATACAATTGTTAGTTTAGGGTTTAAATTGATACCCTTGTAAAAGTTCATAGTTTAAATTGATACAATTATTAGTTTATGGTTTCAATTGATACAACCTCAAAGTTTATGGTATATTACCTTAGAATTTGTATTTTTACGACGATGATCACATGAATTTATTTTCCCTAAATACAAGCGGTAGCCTCTAATACGTTGGTTTGCTTTTTAGTTTTTGTGGGTATTATTATAAAAGTTTTAAGTCCCGCGCATTATATTTTAATATTTTGCAATTTAGAACCTGAGTGAAAATTTAAATTTGTTGATTTACAACATAATACTTAGTGAATTAATATATATATATACATATAAACTTGGTAAATATTTTATTTTTTTAATATAAAATTATGCTTATAAATATTACTTTTCCCATGATTTTCTTACCTCATTGCTTACTTTTTAAAAACGTTTGTGATTTTAAAACTTTTGCTCTTCACACCAAATTTTTATAATTGTTTACTTTAACTGTAAAAACAAAAACTATTTTTTCTTAGTTTTCAATTTTTTTTTTTTTAATGCTTACAAATTGTAAATTACGTAACAAAGAAATTCTAAAGTACATGTAAAAACCAACAACTTGAATTTTAAAATTAAGACTATTTCTTCTCAATTTCTCACACCGATTTTCATTTTTCTTGTGTAAAATAGTTGAATTATTATCCAAATTTCAAACACAAAAGCAACTTTAGTTTTCAAAACGGCATGTTTTAGTTATTTAAGACATCGGTAGAAAGTATATAACTAAACAAGTAATTTAAAAGTGTAAGAGAGATATTTATATAGATTAAATTTCAATAAAATAATAATTATCAAAGGGGTGGTTAATTTTAATTCTGCAATGGTATAATTTAAAAATATTAGAAAGGAAGGAACAATTGAACGTGGAGGAAAAGATAAGAGTATGGTGGTGGGGGCATACTTTATTGACCAAATAATATAAATTGCCCCCAAATAGTTGGACAAAGACATGTTTAAACTTAGATTCTAAGTGGTGTAGGTTTCTTTTGACTCTTTGACTAAAATCTTAAATATATTGGACTTTATTACTTCAATTTTACTATTAACAAGGACAATATTTCAACCTAAATAATCCTATTTTTCAAGCTTCTAATTTTTTATCATTTTCTAATCATATTTTTCTTTTCCAAAATGTTTGTGTTTTATTCTTCAAAAGAAAAAAAAATGTTTATGTTTACACCTTAAACTTCTAGATTATTTCCAAATTATATATATATATATATATATATTTAAAGAGTAGAAAATTATCAATTTATATTTGTAAATTTTTGGGGTGTGTCAATTAAAATCCTAAACTAATATCATTGTGTTAACTTAAAACATGAACTTTTGTAAGTGTATTGATTTACACTCTCATTCAAATTTCGTTCGACCAATATCGTGCGAAATTTATAATGTGAGTCAATCAAATTTCTAAATTTTCATTAGTTAATCAATTCAGACAATTCAATACGATTACCTTTGAAAATTATCAATGCATTAATTCTCAAATATGTGAAGATTTCTTCAAATGTCGGTTTTACAAAATAGACGATTGGAGTTTGTTTGTTTGTTTTTTTTTTTTTTTTTTTTTTTT
>QLSR01000031.1:732848-743601 GCA_031780015.1 Citrullus colocynthis
TTTTTTTTTTTTTTTTTTTTTTTTTTTTTTTTTTTTACGTACAAGAATTGTAGAGATGGAGGATCGAATCTCCCACATCTAGGATGGAAAGTCATGTCAGTTATCGCTAAATTAAGCTCGCTTTAGCAACAATTAGAATTAATGAATGGACAATTGTCAAAAGAAATTTTGAATAAAACCTAAATTAATTCATTTATGAGATTTAATTAATATAATTATGAGCCTCACATGAATTTCTCAAACGAAAGGTAATGGAGGGTGTAAATTGATACACTTGCAAAAGTTTAAGGTTTAAATTGATACAATTATTAGTTGATGATTTAAATTAATACAACCCTCAAAGTTTAGAAGTATATAAATTGATATGTTTCAGAAAAAGAAAAAAAGTATCATATTCTTTTATTAATAGAATCTCATTATTAAACATGTTTTATTTTATATCTATTACTTTACAATAATCTCATAATGATACTATACGATATTATACATATTTTAATTTAAAATATGAAATGAGTTTATTACATAAACTACTATATTTATCAAAGTTTTTTTTTTTTATTATTATTATCGTTATGTAATAATGCATATGAAAATTTTAAATTTGAAATTTGAAATTTTTACTGTTTGAATCACATAATTAAAATAAAACAAAAAAAAAAAAACAAATCTCCTAAACAAATATTCATCCCATCAATTTAAGTAAATCTTACACCATGAGATAGAATTCAAATCATGCATACCAAACAAGCCCCATCCGTGTATCCATCCTCATTTTAAACAAGGTTTTCACTACAATTGATAAGATTTTGTGAATTGAGAGACAATGTTTGGTAGAGACTTGACACCAAATATTTTTGTTATTCTCTTATTTGTTTATTCTTCGTAAAAGATAATATATATGTTTTTTCTACAATAAATTATTCTTAGAATCTTATCAAGTAACGAAGCCAATTTGAACACAATTCAATGTTTTTGCTTTTTCGTTTTTGAGTTCAATAACATGTGAGGTTTAGGAGGTTTGAGCATTTGACCTCTTGGCCAAAAGTATATGCCTTACTAAGCTAATATATACTCAAATTGGCAACACAAGTCAATGGTTAGACATATGAGAATTGGAAAAAAAAAAAAAAAAAAAGTAGTTTTAACCTTTAGCCTTTAAAAGATATTTCAAATCGCATACCAAACAGGTACTGTGACGTTTAGAAAATATATAATCCATTTGAGAAAATTTGAAAATATAAAATAAACCCCAAATTGCGTACCAAACAAGTTTTATTCTCTTCTTTAACAACCTTATTTTAAACAAGGTTAAATTCGCTCCAATTGATAAGATTTTATGAGTTGAGCGACAATGCCTTCTGGGTATCTGATACCGACGATATTTGCATTATTTCCTAAGATGTATATCCTTCTTAGAAGATAAACTTCTTTTTTACTATAAACCACTATTAAAACTCTATCAAATTAACAAAGCTTACTTCAATACAACTGAAATGTTTTTTTTAGTTCAACAATCACGTGAGAATGAAAGATTCGAACATCTAACCTATTGATCGAGAATATATGCATGAATCAGTTAGATCATATCAGATTATGTATAGAAATATGATAAAGATACTAAGAATGTGTCAACTTAGAGCTCTAACATTTAAAAACGATTCTATAGCAGAAGAGAAAGGGAGTGGTGGCGGAACACTCAACAAATGAGAGTCATATATTCAAAGCACATAGGGGGTTTGGCTTGCGGGTAAAACAAGCACATCCCCATTCACCTCCTACGAATTCTCCTTTTTTACCTCTTCCAATAATTTATTTTATTCTCATTTTATCATAACTAATCCATGCTTAATTACAAATTTAGTTCCTATGATTTAGAAAATGTTAGAATTTAGTTTTTGTAATTAAAAAAAAAAAAGTTAGAATTTAGTCTCTATAGTTTTAAAAGTAATTTTGTTCTTATAGTTTGTAGAAAATTATAATTTAATCTCTATAATTTGGAAAATGTTAGAATTTATTCCCTACTGCTCTAGGGACTATTTATGATGACTTTATTAAATTATAGGGACTAAACTTTAACTTTTTCCAAACTATAAAAACCAAATTTTCAATATAATTAATCTTATAATCTCTATTGAATTATAGGTAATTACTATAAAAGTTGGCAACTTCGAGGAAGACCACCCCATAGGTGAATCACAGACTCTTTTTAGTTTGGTTGGTTGTTGTTTCGTTTTGGTTGTTATACTTAAATAAATAAAAAAGATATTAGATAAAAGAAAAGAAAAAAAAACTATATGGGTTTGGAGAATCTATGAGAATATTATGCGTTTGTAGTGTCTAATATTTGGAAATTTTCTAGTACTAGATAATATAAAAAAATTCATACTACTTCTATTTATTGTCGGCCATAAAAGGGATATTTAAAAATTGTGTGAGATCTGTAAATACCATTTTGGTCCTTGTATTTTAAAGTTTGTTCAATTTTGTCAGAGATTTCCAATTTTACATCTTATAGTGATCATAAATCTTAAATTTAGTTAAATAATTATTATTATCCTCATGTATTGTATACATAATTAAATTAATAATAAATTAATGACTAAATTTAAGATTTATATGGGTATACATTTTTTTCCACGTGTTTTCTTTTTTATTTGCGTAAAATAGAGTAAAATGAAGTGCCTTCTTCAACTTTTCATCTTATTTAGTAGAGGAGAAAAAAATATTTAGAAAATGGATCATTATTTTTCCATCGAATTTTAAAAAAAAAACAATAAATAAATTGTCTTTATCATGCAATGAAAAAAGTTTGGGGAAAAAATAATTTAAAAAAAAAAAAAAAGATTCACTTTTTCTACACTTATTAAATTAAAAAGTCCGTTTTCGAACAAATAAAAATAATAATAACTGCTCTTCAAAAAAAATAATAAATAAATAAAAACTGCATGGCGGGCCCACATCTGACGAGCATGAACGGTTGAGAAACCCTAGTAACGGAAGATGACGGAAACGGCCGTCATGTGACGGGAAAGACAAAAGAAAAAGCCCGTCATTGACGCATTGGCCTCCGTCCGTTAAGTAGTTTGACGAGCCGTCAACCTGTGGGGCCCAATCAAGCCCATCCAAATTCCAAAAGACGTCTTGATGGTCCCACCTGGCAATATCTTGGGGTTTTTTTATTATTTATTTATTTAATTTCTGGGAAAGCAGTTTTTTTTCTTTTTCCTTTCCGGAAATATATTTAATTTATTTTTATGAAACCCCAAATCATGAGAGATGCTTTCCGTAGATTCCTAGGCTTATTTTATTCAAACTTTTTTCTTTTTCGTTTTTCTTTTTTCTTTTCAACTATCAATCTACACCTTAAACTTTGAGCATTTTATCAATTTAAACTCGAACTAATAATTGTATCAATTTAAACTTCAAACTAATAATTTTCTCAATTAAAACTTTGAATTTTCATAAACATATCAATTTAAATCTTAAACTTTTAGAAGTATATCAATCTAAACCTTGAACTTTCATACGTGTATCTAAATAAAAAATAATAGGGAGTTTAAATTGATACAGTTCAGGGTTTAAATCGATACTCTTGTGAAACTTCAGGATTTTAATTGATACAATTATAAATTTAGTGTTTAAATTGACACACTTATGAAAGTCTACGGTTAAATTGATACAATTATTAGTTTAGAATTTAAACCGATACAACATCTCCAAAGTTTAAATGTATAAATTAATATTTGTCTTTTTTAGAAAAAAAAAAGAAAAAAAATAAAATTTACGTCATTGTCAATGTTTCAATTATATTTGACATCACCAGATATTTTGTAAGTAAAAAAAAAATTATTTTTAAATATACCAAAATGAGCAAAATTATTTATAAATATATAAAAAAATTTACTGTCTATCAGCGATAAATTGTGATAGACTTCTATCGCTTGAACGATAGATTATTATCGCTCAAGGGATGAAGTTTATCGCTGATAGACAGTAATTTCTTTTTTATATTTGTAAATAGTTTAATATTTTTTTAATTATAATTATTTTCCTAAAAAAAGTATGTATAATTATTAGGGTGTTTGGTATAAAATCTAGATTATATTTTATGTTTCAAGATTCACTGAGTTTAGCATATTTGACAAACAATAAATTCTTTCTAAAAACTGTTTTCAGATTTTGTGATCCAAATGGTACAAATTCAAAAAACAATATTGTTTTATCTTTTTATTATATCCAAGTTTTAAAATTTAAAATGCAAGATTATATTAACTAAAAATAAAAATAATTAGAAATAAAGTTCAATTTATTTTTTAAAAAATAAGATATGTATTATATTATGTAATGTATTATAAATTATACAATATTACAAAATAATAATTATATAATTTTTTAAAAAAATTATCACAAATAGAAAAAAATATCAAACTATTTAAAAATATAGAAAAATTTCACTTGTCATTTACCAATAGACCACAATAGACTTCTATCGCTTAGTGATAAAAGTCTCTCATGGCCTATCACTAAACAGTGAACATGTTCTATGTTTGTAAATATTATGACTCATTGTGCTATATTTGAAAACAACTCAATTTTTTTTACATAAATCATATTCATAAATAAAGTAATAATAGTTTATTGGCAACCAAATATTAGTGGGTAACTACAGTTAGTTTTACGATTTATAAATATAGTGTCAAACATTCTTAAAATTAGGATTCAATTTTTGAATCTGTCACAAAAAAAAAAAAAAAAAAAAAAAATGAATTACAACTCAATTTTTATTGAATCCGTTGTTTTCAAATTTTTTATTAGACTCTAAATTATTTTTAGTCTCAAAATTGACTATTAGCTTAGTTATTAATATTAGAGTAAATAAATGATAATTGTTTGATGACATTTATAAATGATATTAAAAATAACGAATATTTAAATATGGATGTGGGGATATTATAATTCGTGTGATTTGCGCGTTGGAAATAATTGAAAAGAAAATAGAAATAAAAAGAAGAGAGAAAACAAAACGTAACGTAGTAGGACTAGTTGAAGACGAGACCATTCTACGTCGCCAACCGTTTGGTCGTCCTTTTGCTAGAGACTACAGATAAGATTTGTCCCTTTCTTGTAAATATTATCTCCATACTTCTTTTCTAAAAAATATGACAACCAAAACAGAAAATATAATTTATCTTTACCCTACTAAAATATCATAAAACAAAAAATAAAGCCATGAAGGTTATGTTCAAAGTGGACGAGATCATACAATGTTGGTGGAGAGTTTTTTGGCATAGAGTCGTGCACCTGACTTAGCCATGTCGGTAGAATCCTCAGATGTGCAACAAATATGCAATGGAGTCTTGAAAGTAGCCATAGTGTAGTCCGTGTTTGAACTCTATCAGATAGGCAGTCCGCTCTAGTGAAGAGGAGTTAATCTAGCTAAGAGTTGAGATTGATAGATGATATTTGAGGAGAGACTCGGTGCTTCCTTTGTTCGAGGAGAGGATTGTAGGAAATTCAACCAAAAGTTTCGCATATGCTATGATTGAGGACAATTATCTCTATTTGTACGAGGTAAGCTAAATTAGTTAAATATATAGTCTCCATCAATAGGTCATAAGTTTGAATTCTCTATCTCCATTTGTTGATGAATTCGGGGAAAAAAAAAAATTTTATGCTTACAATGACTAACAAGTATTAGTTGTTGATAACATATATCTTAACTAGTTGAGTTATGTTTAACTTAAAATGTTATATATTTGTGTTAAAAGTGGGATATTTTTTTTAAACTAAGAAATAATCAATGTAAAAATACAAACCAACAACAACATAACCACATCACCCAACTATTTAGATATTAGCCAACTTTTGTTTAGTTGAACGATGTGAGATAAGGATTCATACGAAGTCAATGTTATAATACAATAAACAAGTGAGCTATGCTAATTTTTTTTAATGCAACGATTACGAAGACAAAGAATCAAATCTGGTCTCAAAGAATAGAGTCTATTTCAATGACCTCTGAGTTAAGCTCAGTAAACTAAAGCTAAAATAACTTATAATTAACTTTAACATAATTTAATTAGTCAAAATATTATAATTTGAACTATAAAAGGACATGCATAATGTCTTTCTCTTTATTTTTCTTAGTGTTTTTTTTTTAAAAAAAAAAGAAAAAAAAAGAAAAAAAAAAAAACATTCTTAGTGTTGAAGTATAGAAAATGTTAAGATATGAATTTCACTTTCACGAATAGACCTGACACGTGACCCATCCTTATGACGCCACGTGACAATTCAATTTTTTGCTTTAAACTCTTTTTTTCTTTTGTTTTTGTTATTTTGTCTCTCTGTCTTTTCACTTTTTACTTTTCATTTAGGCGGTGAAATTTGTTTACTTTTATCAATTCATTGACGATATCAATTTAATTTTTATTTTTCTTTCTCATTTACACAATATCATATGTCCCATAACCGGCCGCTAACAATGATTTTATAATTATGTTTATTTTGTAATTTGTAACTTCTTTTGTTTTTATTTATTTATTTATTTTCCTCATTTACACAATATCGTTTACTTGAGTAAAAAATAAATGATTTTAAGTTAGTCTTTCATAATAAGTAGATGTAAAAAAAGATTTTTAAACACGTGCTCAAAATTAGAGACTTTTTTTTTTAATCTTTATTATATTGTATCTATTTAAAAACAACAACAAACCTAATATGTTAGCGATAAGGACTCGGCATTGCCACATTTCTTAAAGTAACCAAATTATTTTTTTAAAAAATTGAATAAATAACATATACATTTTTTTTTATATATAATATTACATTTCATTTAAGAAAACTATTATAATAGAAAAAATATCAAAGTATTTACAAATACCAAAAAATTTTATTGTTTATCAGCGATAAAAGTCCATTGCAGTCTATCGTGATCTATCGTTGATAAATAGTAAAAAACATTGTATATTTGTAAATAGTTTGACTCATTTTGATATATTTGACGATAAACTCTTTCATTTATAAAATGTTTATTTCTAACTAATTATATATGTGAAATTTTCATTACTTCTCACTTCTCAGGCATCATCAAATGAAATCTATAGTTCAAAATACATTGGACTAAAATATAAATAACTCATAGTGCCAACTTCAACCTACATTTTAATTCTTTAAAATTAAGATATTATTATTAAAAAATTTAAGGGAGTTTGATTTAAGGTTTTACAAATATTTGAGAATAGAAGATGGGAGATTAACATTTTTTTTATTATCAGATTGTTGGAATAAGAGATCGATGTATTTGATTGTGCATAGAGTGCCCTTGAGAATTATTATATTTGTATTCATTCTACGAAATTAAATCATGCCTCATATAATTTTAATAGATTATAATTAATAAAAGATTAACTAGTTAATTAAAAAGAATTATTGTAGTTAGATATAAGTACACAATTAAAAATAATACTCAATACTAAGTTAATTAAACTAATACTAAAATTAATTTCTTTTAGAGTTGTTCTCAAATACATGAAAATGAACCAAAATATTTATAAATATTGCAAAATTTTATTATTTATTTGCGATAGATAAATAATAAAATTTTAGACATAGAGAGTAGTTTATCGCAAATAGACGGTGATGTTTTGCTATTATTTGTAAATATTTTCAACAATTTTATTATTTAAAATAATTTCCCTTTCTTTTATTGAAATTAATACTAAAATTAAAATTAATTAGATTTTATTTTTAATAAATATCCTTAATTACGTTACTTTAATATACTTTTATTGAAAAAATTAAATAAGTATATGATTATTTATTTATTACAATCAACTATTTAATTTCAATTAATAAGAGTTCAATAATATTAATGATAAATTTAATTGGTCCAATTGATTTTAGTTGAAGAATGTAAAAATATATTTTGATAATCGATATACAAAAAGGAATTTGAGAAAAACAGAACAAAATAAGAAATGTTAAGAAAATATTTTAAAATTATGATATGTTAATGAAGAAAATCTAATTAAAATTAAATCTCAAGAAATAATTTCTTGATTAAAAAAAATCAATTTTAATGACTGAAAAATGAATTTTTATACTAAATTAATTTAACTAGTCTTCGTTAGCTAATTAATATATTCAAGATATCATTAGCTAATTAATTAATAATTTATGTAAATAAGTAATTATATTCATTTAAATAAAGTTTTGATTAAGTACATATTTTAATAAATTATTATTAACTTATTAAAACAAACAATTGTATTAATTTTGTTAAATTAATATCTACTCTTTAATTAATTGGTTAACTATATTTAAAATAAAATTATATATATAATGAAAAACAAAGGAAGAAGAGCAAATAAAAAATTTATAGTTTTAGAAGTATAAAAAGACTCTGTCTAGAGAAAAGATGATGTCTGCAAATAAGTTGTTTTCAAGTGAAGCGTTGAAAACTGTATAATAAACATGAGTTTGACTTTCTTGTTTCAATTCCCCTCCAGAAAAACTATGACCAAAAAACCTCTTAATGAGTTTTTTAACACTCTTCGTATAGGTCGGGAAAATGAACAATACAAGTATAACCTAATTAAGTTATTAAATATAATATTGTTTAGGCTTATCAAATTTTAACCAATAAATTTATCATTAATATTTTATATTATCTTAACTATTTAATAAATAAATTATTATTATATTTAATTATCTACTATATTTTAAATTAATGTTCAATGTAAACTAATTATCGGTTCTTATTAGATTTGATTAATTAATTCATTGATAAATAATACTTGGGTGCAAATTGGATTGGCCATCTTTTTACACCTTATTTCAAGAAAGAAAGAAAAAAGAGTTTGTCACGTAGCAAATTATAGTTTGACAACTAAGTGAGATGCAATAAGAGACTAACACCTAATTTTTTTCTTAATTAATTAATTAACTTATATACTTAATAATACTAAATTTAATTTATGATTATGTGAATTTGTTCTCTTACATTAAATTAGTTAATTATAATTTTTCAAAAAAAAAAAGAAAAAAAAGTAAAACATACCCATATTATATTTAAAATATTACTTTAAATTAATTAAAAGCATTAACAAGTTATTAGTACTATTTTAATATTTTATATGTAATTATTTAATTTTGATTTACAAATTTGGTAAAACAAATGCATACATATATTTATCTCAGGCATATAACTACTAAATATTAATTATACCGCATATCTAAACACATAGATTAATTATCATGAACATTTAAATCACCTACATTAAAATCCTATATATTTACTTGCAAAAAATATTCTAAATATTTGATATTGGTGTTCATAAAATAACATCTACGATCCACATGGTACTAATAAATATTTAGGAAGACTTGTTACTATATTATCTACTATTTAGAATTAAATATATAAAGCAATACAATCATGGGGGAGATTCAATTCTCTATTTTTTAATAAAGTGTTTTTTAAATAACACATTTGAAACCAAACTAATAAGAACTAGAAAAGTAATAATTCACTTCATAAATTTGACCAATTCATGTGAGAAAACCCTCCCTTCACACATGAGAACATACCTCATAAAATAGGAGGATAGTCAGTTTGTTTTGTTGGTTTTGGGGCCAACTAAGAATCAAACGAAACCAAACCAATCGATTTTACAAATAAAGGATCTAAACCAATATCCATAAAAAATAAAACCAATGGATTGATTTTTATTCGGTTCGGTTTATTGTTAGTTTGGTTCTCAGTTTTTTTATATTTTTATTTTTATTTCCACTCTTGTTTTGAATTGGTCATTTTGCTAATTTTAAATTGAAATTTGGTTTATTTCTTTTGTTATAGATTGAAATTGGACATTTTTTTCTTGGCATTTTTCTAAATAAAAAACATACAAGCTCCATAATAATAATTTTTTTTCTAAACAATTATATGCACCAAATAATTAAAATACTAAAAAATACCTAATATTAGAGTTTAGTTTTAAGGGTATATATATGCCCTCAGTTCGATTCGCTTTTGATAGATTTTCCAATAAAAAATCGATCCAAAACAATACTTTTTGGTTTTCTCCAAATACAAACCAAGTTGCCCAATTTTAGACTAAAAAACTAAACCAAATCAATGGATTGATTTGGATTGGTTTGGTTTTTCAATTTTTCAGTTTTTTTGTTGCACTCCTACCATAAAAGTCCCCGAGAGACCAAATAATCTGCCACATGATTATGTGATATGCTAATATGTCGAAATTTCCAAACATTTATGTCCCCACTGATTTCGAGAATCTCCTCCACAAGGGACCTCACAACAGTCAAATTCACCTCAATCTACTTTCAACAAATGCATCGCTGTCAAATTATTCGATTCCACAACAATCGAGTTGAAACCTCGAGAGGCAATAACTTTCATCCTTCAACGATGGCCCAAACTTCCAACAACAATGGATCCTACTCACCACAAACATGTTGGCATCCCACTTCTCGAATTCCCTCATGATCTTGCAAGAAACAACCCAAAGCCCCTACTCGATCACTTAATTGTCATCCAACATAACACGACAACGACAGAGACCGAGGGGAAGAGTGTTGTTAAAGTTTCAATGTCCACTAAAAAGATAAAACAACTTGGCTTTTTTAACGACTAGTTTACTCGCTAATTTTTTTTAAGCTACCAAATCCACTTGGAATAATTGGACAAAAACTCACAATTGGTTTTTTTTTTTTTTTTTTTTTTTTTTTTTTT